>CAUYLG010006065.1:0-102731 GCA_963573385.1 Cacajao melanocephalus | reverse complement strand
AAACCCATTCAAAAGTGGGCAAAGGATATGAACAGACACTTTTCAAAAGAAGACATTTATGAGGCCAACAAACATGAAAAAATGCTCATCATCACTGGTCATTAGAGAAATGCAAATCAAAACCACATTGAGATACCATCTCATGCCAGTTAGAATGGCAATCATTTAAAAATCTGGAGACAGATGCTGGAGAGGATGTGGAGAAATAGGAACACTTTTACACTGTTGGAGTGTAAATTAGTTCAACCATTGTGGAAGACAGTGTTGCGATTCCTCAAGGACCTAGAAATAGAAATTCCATTTGACCCAGCAATCCCATTACTGGGAATATATCCAAAGGATTATAAATCATTCTATTATAAAGACACATGCACACCTATGTTCACTGTGGCACTGTTTACAATAGCAAAGACCTGGAACCAACCCAAATGCCCATCAATGATAGACTGGACAAGGAAAATGTGACACATATATACCGTGGAATACTATGCAGCCATAAAAAACAATGAGTTCGTGTCCTTTGTAAGGACATGGATGAATCTGGAAACCATCATTCTCAACAAACTGACACAAGAACAGAAAAACAAACACTGCATGGTCTCATTCATAGGCGGGTATTGAATAACAGAACACATGGACACAGGGAGGGGAGCATCACACACTGAGGTCTGTTGCGGGGGGAATAGGGGAGAGACAGTGGAGGGTAGGAAAGTTGGGGAGGGATAACATGGGGAGAAATGCCAGATATAGGTGAGGCAGGGATGGAGGTAGGCAAACCACATTGCCATGTATGTATCTATGCAACAATCCTGCATGTTCTGCACATGTGCCCCAGAACCTTAAGTGCAATAAAATATATATATATATATATATATATATATATATATATATATATATATATAATATAAAGAAGAAAAGAAAGTGGTGAGAAAAAAATGTTTAAAAATCTCTCCTGTCCCAGGTTTTGGACTTACCTGAGTCCACCTTCCTTTGATTCTGCATAGTTTTGATCAGACTTCTTTATAGCAATGCAGCTGTTCACATAAGTTTATTTTCTTCTCTGAAACAATTCTGTCTCATCCACACTCACTTTCAGCCTCTGTTGACTCTTTTAATGCATCATTTTTGTGTTAACTGCTTTCAAGTTCAGCTTTGACATCTTACTCAGATCTGTTTATTACCCGTCTCACATATATTTTCCTATAGTTTTTCTTGCTAACGTTTTTAACTCAGATATTTCACATTTTAAAAAATTAGTTGATAAAGGAAGTGTTTGCAATCTATAGGACATATTCTTTTTAATTGTATTTTAAAAAATTTTTATTTCAACACCTTTTGGGTTTTTTGTTACATGGATAAACATGAATGGCTTTTTTTGGTTACATGGCTGAATTATATAGTGGTGAATTCGAGATTTTAGTGTACTCATCACCTGAATAGTGTACACTATACCTAATATGTTATAGTTTTTTTATCCCTAGCCTCCTCTCCCCCTCCCCCTCAGAGTCTCTAAAGTCCATTATATCACTCTGTATGCCTTTATGTACTTATAGCTTACCTCCCACTTTTAAGTGAGAACATATGATTTTTGGTTTTCCACTCCTGAATTACTTCACTTAGAATAATGTCCTGTAGATCCATCCAAACTGCTGCAAAAGACATTATCATGTTCCTTTTTTATCATTGGGTAGTATTCCATGGTGTATATATGCCAAATATTTTCTTTATCCACTCATTAGTCAGTGGACATTTAAGTTGGTTCCATATCTTTGCAATTGTGAATTGTGCTGCAATAAACATACATGTGCATGTGCCTTTTTCATGTAATGACTTATTTTCCTTTAAGTAGATATACAGTAGTAGGATTGCCGGATCGAATGGTAGTTTCTACCATTAGTTCTTTAAGGAATCTCCAAGCTGCCTTCCATAGAGGTTGTACTAATTTACATCCTCCCAGCAATGTACAAGTGATCCCTTTTTCCCACATCCATGCCATCATCTATTGTTTTTTGACTTTTTGATAATGTCCATTCTTGCAGGAATAAGGTGGTATCTCGTTGTGGTTTTAATTTGTAGTTCCTATAGGACGTGTTCTTTATGGTCTTAGACCACCTAAGGTTGTGCCCTTGGAAGACTTAAAAAATGAAAAACAAATTCTGAGGCCTCAAGACTATAGACCTTTGATTGTTGAAGTCTCTATAAAAATCTTGTGATTCTATAACCCTCAGGAATATCTTGAACCCAATGTTTTATTTCTTATTTCACAACATCATTGTAGATATTTTCCCTGATGTATGTGTATTTTATACATGTATGTGTAGATAGTTACTGCTCTACCCAAGATTGGAAAGTAGCCTGTCAAGGCTGAGATCTAAAGTGGGTAATTTTTCTAGCATTCTGCTTTCCAGAGATGTGTCTCAGCTTAGCTGATGTGTCCTATCTATTAAAATCTCCTTGAGACCTGCCTACAGGGATGCAACAAGCCATGCAAACGCTAGGCCAAGGCATTGTGCAAACTACATCCCCACAGGCCAAATCTGGCTCACTGCCTGTTTCTGTAAATAAAGTTTTATGGGAATACATCTACCTTTCACATACAATGTGTACTGTGTACAAAGGTACATATACAGTATAATGGTAGAGTTGAATTGTTGTGACAGAGACACTATGGCCCTCAAAGGTTTAAATATTTATTGTCTAGCATGGGGTTGGCAGACTGTTTCTGCAAAGGATAAATATTTTCAACTCTGTGGACCATACCATCTCTTTCACAAATATTTAAATCTGCCATTGTGCTGTGAAAGCAAGTACAGAAAAAGTTTGCCAATCCCAGTGCTAGACAATCTCTTTCTCCCTGAGAGAAGCTGTGCAGCTATTTTTTCATTCAACCAACATTTATTGAAAGCCCATTATGTACCAGGCAAAGCGTAATTCTGAAACCACCTTGGCATATATGGTTTGGCAGATATTGTTAAATACCTGAACCCTAGGCTCCGTTCTCTACACCCTAATGAGGGAACCACAATTTACTGCCCCCACATGAGTGTGCTGCACGAGAATCCAGTCCCCTCAGGCTGAGGAATGTGTTTTTCCGGGCTGTAACTAAATCTTCCAGCCTGCTGGCTCCCCGCCCTGGCTTTTTAGCCAGGTGTTAAGATTTGGGACAAGAGTGCAGAAACCAATCATCCATAAATATCACCCCTTTTTGGTCACAGGGAATGAAGTCACTGGTACATTTAAGAACTGATTTCCCATTTACTCTGTTTGTTTGCAACGATTTTGTTACCATGGTTGAAAATACCCAGATTGTTACTTCATTTTGGATGATAAATTACTGAGGGGTGAACTATGTAAATCCAGAGATTTTTGGAGGACTCCCATATGGCAGTTGGGGGCTCATTCAGAGGCTCAAGTCTTGGTGCTTATAGAGCTGACTCAGCCCTTTAGAAGAGGTGTTGATTCATCCTGCCCGAGAGAAAAAGAAGTCAGGTCACAGGTTGGGCCAGTCTATCTAACTGGGTGCCAATTCTTGTGGAGTCGTTCTCTGCTGTATCTCAGACTGATTTTCTCCTTTCTTTTCCCATTGCCTCTCTGCTACCTTTGGCCTTCATTTGCTCTCCTCTGACCCAGGGCAAGAGATGTTCACTAGTCTCTCTGGTTCTGGCCCCGGTGAAATGCCTAAACTGCTGCTAGGTGCAGGAGAGCAACTCCAGAACAAGCTCAGTCTCCTGTCCCCAGATCTTCCCACTGAGCCACTCAGCTGCCTTTTGCATGGCCCTTCCCAGTGCTTTCAGGCACCACTGGCTTCCTTCCATTTATATAGGCTGGGGGTCTAGTTTCACAGCTGATTCTCTATCTGATTTGCGAATTTACATCTAAAGGTCCTAAGAATATGATGCCTCTGTGTCCACCTACATAGAAAATGGCTCTCCTCTTCCAGTTTCTCCCTAGATAAAAAAAAAGAGAGAGAGCAAGGGAATTTGTATCTTTGGTCTTATGTATAATGTAACCCTGCAAAATTTGGATTCTCTTCAGAGTTCCCAGATTTCTAACCTAGGCAGCAGCTCAAGTCACCCAAGAGACAGAGTAGAGGGCTCTAGGAATACATTCACTCAGAGTGACTGTGAGGAACAGCAGGAAGAAAATGATCAGAGGAACCCAGTAAGTGTTCTTTGTACAGTACTCTGTGCTTTGCCTCTTAGTGCTGAAGAGATAGACTTTGGGTCCTGGCATGTGTAAGCCTGAATCCTACTGCTTCCAAGCTGTGAGACCTTGGGCAAATTACTAAATCTCCTTTTGCCTTGGGTTTTCTCATCTGTGGGACGTGGATCGTAACTCACATACAAAGGGTTGTAAGGGATGAAATCAAGTCATGAATACGTAAGGCACTTGCACAGTATTGGATCAAAAATACTTTGTTTTTCAAGGGCAGGAAGATTTTGGAAAAGGGCTGAAAAGAGGATCTACTCAAGACAACAGCCTACTAGCCTTCTAGAGTATATAAAACTTTTTGTTACCCTGGAGAAATAGTGGTAAATCAAACCTCGGCAAGCTAAGGTACCCCAGTGACACACGTGCAGGGATTCTTCAATTCTGTGTGCCATTCACAGAGTAACCACTCAAATGAGCCATTTCCCTTGCCCCACGACCACTGATAGTGAGATACAGGAGGAAGAATAATGAACCGTTTGCTTGTGGCCTCCTATGGAATTAGTCACAAAAGTCATTGCCCTCAGAAACATTTTTTTTTCCTACCACAGATAAGCAAGCTTTAATTCATGATTCCGTATGTAATTTCTCCATGATTTTGCATATTTTATCTCTTAAGCTGCAGAGGGTGTGGGATTGCAATATTAGGTTCATCTCCTGAATTTGATAAATGAAACTGAAAATGTCACCTTATTTTTGAGAGGCAAAACTTCCGTTGTCTATTTAATCTATCTGCCCACACATTAAATGAAATTGATTATATAATGTCCCCAAACAGCTTCTGGAACACAGTGAGTCCTCAAAACAGGGTTGTTGTCATTGTTCATGTACTAACTAGTATATTAATTTAAACATTTCATTCCTATTTTTTAATATGTAAATTGTAGCCAGGTCCTCAAATTAGCTTGAATTCTTTTTTAGGACAAGTCATTATTTCTGAAGTGATTTTTATTGTTGAAATTCTAAAAATGTCTGTTTCTATTCTCTTATAATGAAGACTGTCAGCCAAACCAAGAAAGATTATTTTATAATATAAAAGAATATTTTAAAAAATAGGACAAAAACCTAATTAGTTCCCTTTGGGATTGCTACCCAAAGTTCAGGCTTGGGTATTTAGGCAAATGGCTAGTAATAACCACTAGATTATTGAGGGGCTTAGGAGACAAAATGTCACACAAAGTGATTTTCAAATCAGTTTATTTCCAACAGTAATTTAGAGTTATAGGCCTTCCCAGGGCTAAGTTACAAATCCCCAAAGATCATTTGTGGCCTCAACAGCCTGATAGCTAATGCCATTTCAAGAATAATTTTAAAGTCAATTTATTAAGTATAAACCCAAACACATTGAAATTCTAAGGTTTTTTTTGTTTGTTTGTTTTTTTAATGGGCATAGAGGGATTGAAAGAAAAAACTTTTTAAACTACAAAATGTACTGATGAATATTGACAAAAGGTGGCCGATTACCATAAATGAAATTCCACCTGGTGAGGGATACCACCCAGGAAGGCACCGAGGATGAGTGTCATGGAAGATCTGGACAAAACCGCAATTTACAATGAAATGCTAATTCTGCAGAGAAAACATCACAGCTGGTGAGTATCAAAATTAGTTGTGATGTTTTCTCTGCAGAATTAGCATTTCATTTTAATGGGCTTCTACTATCTGGCTAGAGTTTGATATTTTTCTATAGCCAGATTGTAGAAGCCCATTAAAATGTTTTGGCATAAAAATGCCAATGCCCCTGCTCTATAAAGAATGTACATTATCACTGACAACTCTACCAAGTTTCCATGGAACATTTTTGCTATATGATTATTTCCTTTCATTATCTCTGTTCATAGGGATGAAGCAAGCACCCAAGCCATCAGGTGCTGGTAGAAATGTGTCAGTGGACTCTACCCACCCCACTAAGAAGCCAGGTAAGGAATAAGATGCTGACTTTTATGATGGCTCAGCTCTGAAACGTGGATGGTAACTGCAGTATCATTTCTTTTGGCAAAAACAGCAACATACGCAGACCCCGAAGTATCAGAACCATGTACACAGTGCGTGGGTATTGCCAGGAAAACATTTGGAATACTGTCTTTTGAGGAATTAAAAGCGCCCTGTGCACAAATTAAATATTAATAGGAACTTACAAAGTTTTACCCTTGTGTAATTTATTGCAATATACTTTTGCCTGAGATGACTTACGTTTGTGATTTAAGAGTATGTGCTATGTAATAGGCCAAAAGTATGAATCTGGTGACTCGGAATACCTTTGCATTGAATAAGGTTTTATTAATGTCAACCACCAGTACACCCCTGAACACACACACACACACACACACACACACACACACACACACACGGGGAGGGGGAGAGAGAGAGAGAGAGTGTGTCTTTCTCTTACTAGTAAACAAGGCATTTTCTTGGATTGACAGTTTTTCTTGAAGATTTTAAAGCCAATATATATTATGCCAAAAAAGACATACATTTTTAAACTATAGCACAAGACTTAAAATGAGGGTTAAGGTGGACTTCTCCAAGAATCTTTGACCTTGCCAACCTTTCTGCAAATTATAAAAACGTGCCTGTATACGCCACCCTTTAGGCGGACAGTGAGAGAACCATGCCCTTCCTCTGGGCTGGCAGCCTCACATGAGAACTCCTAAGTGGGTGAGCGGAGCAGGTGCTAAACTTTGTCTCCCACTTACACCTCCCAGGCCAAGTGTCTTTGCGTGGCACAAGCTACCACAACTGGCCACAGTGAATCTACTCCCCATAGGTACAGATTCATCGTTTCAGCCATCAAGGTTACCTTGATGTAGTCTTTGAGAAGTTCTAAAGGTTTTTGTTTAATTACAATTACATAATACTGCTGAGAATGGGGTAAAACACCCACAAAAGGAGAAATTTTATGCTTTAACAATTTAAAACTAAAATGGCATAAGAAATTGCAGGCTCAAAATAAAAGGCAACTGGGGATAATGAAGTTCAGAAGTGCCGCTGTTAAGTCTGTATGGAAATGGAAAGATGTTAAATTCTGTAAGTGTATACAGCGTTTCAAAAAGTAGATACACCTATATACAGTCATCTCTTGGTATCTATGGGGGATTGGTTCCAGGACTCCTCAGATACTAAAATCTGAGGATGCTTAAATCCCTTATATAAAATGATACAGTATTTGCATGTAACCCATGTACATCTTCCCATATGCTTTAAATCATCCCTAGATTATTTATAATACCGAATGCAATATTAATAGTTGTTATTGTACTGTATTTTGTGTTTTGCCGTTGTGGTATTGTTATTTTTATTGTGGTTTTAAAAAAATTTTCCAACCACAGTTGTTTGGATTAACTGATGGGAAACCCGAAGATATGAAGGGCCTAACTGTATATTCGTGTATAACGAGGACATGTTTCCTATATGCTAAAGTGCTTTGTTGTCCGTGGGCGCATTACCAACATTAATTTATAGGAATATCAGAATATATTGTTTGTGTGCACTTTTCTGTAGAATCTGTTCCCTGTCATCCAACTGCTAATTATCAAACATTATTTTTTTTATTTTTAAAAACCCTATGGGTTTTTTTTTTGATAGTGAATATTTATAATGGCTGTATCTAAAATACACTCTCATCCGCAATCCCAGGGACTCGCCGCCCACCCCTGCCACCCAGACCTACTCCCCCACGAAGAAAACCTTTACCACCAAATAATGTCACTGGAAAGCCGGGAAGTTCAGGTACGTTAGTCATATACCTTCCTTCTCCTGCCATGATTTCGGTTTTACTAGCCTACGTAAGCTCTTCTTGGCATGCTGGCAACAGGCACGCCATTGATGTGTGTGACACGTTTGTGTTGGTCCCGAAGACTAGACACTGTAAATGAAAGCTTTCAGGACTTATAACGTGACTCTTGGACTGAAAGAAGGAAACCATCCCTCTGCATCTAGGCAACTTTGCTTCTTAGATGTCTGAGGGCTTGGAGCCTAGGTTGAAGCTGACTCAGACCCTTCAACAAATGGATTATTTTGGACAAGATGCTGTACATTGCCAAGGCCCCAGGAATAACAGATGTGATGACTTGTCATTGACTTATCATTCTGTCTCCTGAAACAAAATCCTGTACGTCTCACTGAAAGCCCTCCTATCGAACAGCCCTCGTGCCAGGCCGGGTATTATGGTGCTCAGGGAAAGATTTGGGACAAAAATATTGAGGGTGACTGAAAGGCCTAGCCTGTGCAACAAGACAGGAATATGTTTTGGAGGCAGGCTGCCTCTTACCTCCATGCCTGGGCACACACGTTGCTCCTCCCTATAGAATGACCCCTCCCAGGCTTGTGATACTCAGGCGTCATCCTTTTCTTTAAAATCCTTCCCTAACTTCCCAAGGTAGTCTTAGCACTGCTGATTCTCTGTTGTTGTCCTTGACATACATCTCCGTTAGAGCAAAGAAAAAATCATTTCAGACCTGTTTGTTTGCATACTTCTCTCCCTCTACTAAACTGTGAGCTCTGCGATGACAAAATCTTTGGTATATTCTCTCTGAATTCCCAGAACCAAATCCAGTGCTTAGCACATAGAGAATATTTGATAAGTAATAACAAAGTGAATAAATGAATGAAAAAATTGACCCAGTTCAGAGGGAAGCTTTACCTCATATTCAAGGCCCTTCACCCAGGACCTGCCAGCAAATCACAGCATGTTCCCCATCTTTCCTCCCTCTCTCCAAACCACTACTTCCTAAGTATCTTGTAGGTGGAATCAGGATAAAAGTGTTAAAACAGCTGTGAAAGACGAAACTGATGAAGACTGATGTGAAAGGGAATGGATGTCGCTCTTTTCACAGGATGAAAGGAGGATATTGTGATGGAGCTTATAGGATGTCCCTTGTGCACAGTGAAAACTCTAGGCCATTTTCCCATGTGCTAAAGGAGAAAGCAGCCTGCTGTCCATGCCTCCGGGGCCTTTCTGAGTCAAGGTCCAGTGACATGGCCTTGCTAGGGGACTGGGCTTCCTAGTAAGCTGGGGGCATTTCTTGTATTGTAACCTGGGGCAGCTGTGACTTGAGCTCCAGCTGCTTGCAGATCAGACTGGATTCCACAGGCTGATGCCTGAGTGTGCCACTTGGGGGCCCCTCTAGAGCAATGCTGTGAGGCTGTGTGCCTTCAGAAGGTTTGGAGGCCTTGGTGCCTGCCATATAAACCCTTGTTCTCTCCGGTCAGTAAATGTAGCTTTGGTACAGTCCACCCAGCCTGACATGAACTCTAAACACAGTTCACCTCTGAGATGAACCCTAGTCCCTGCTCTCCAGCCCTCACCCTCCGCTATTCACCTCTCACTCAAGGGAAATAGCTGTACTGAGGAGCCAGACAGGAGTTGAGGGTTCTGGTACAGATTTGGCCTGATTAGCGTCACAGAAAGTGCGTCTTGAATTCCAGCCCAATGTCCTGGAGTCCTCTGAGGCTCTCCCACATATGCCTGTGAGCAGAGTCTGGGACTGCCGTGTGGCATCTGCCACTTGCCCTCAATCTCCAGATCTACACAGGCTTTGCTACGCCAGCATTTCCCGTTGACTCTGCCAACTCTGAAAAGCCCTTGTGGATTGCATTGCAACTTCCCTTGGGTTTCGCTTGCCCTCTTATTCTGGCCCACACCCACTAGGGTCAGGAACGTGCATCCCTGGAGGCCAGGCCAGAGGCCCATCTGACTACTACTCAGCAGCGATTCCAAGCTGGGCCATAGTCCCTGTGCCAGGCTTGCATCCCTTGACTCTCTGTTGCCCAAGAGTGACTCCTCCCAGGTGGAACATAAAATTCAATCTAGTCTCCTTTCCACTCTCTAAACACCAGACTTGCTGGACCTTGGGATGGATCCAGTTTTAAGTGTTTTAAGAGTGGAGGAGTCACTGTTGAATGTAATAATCAGGGTAGCACCATACTGGCCACCGGGACAGAATCATGGATGTTAACCCTGGGAATCTTTTTTCCTTCTTCTCTAGCCATCTTCCGTGCCAGCCACTGAAGTCTCCCTGACAGCTCTCATGTTCACCCCTTCCATCCAGTTCCACTGCTTTCGCTTGTTCACCTTCCTTTCTCTCGCCTACACAACTCCCTCAGTCCCTAAAAGTAGCATCCAAATCCATGGTATACAGCTTCTTTCGTGTTCTGCCCTTCCTTACCCCTCTACTCTTACTGTACCCCTTCAAGTTACCTGTTTAGGCATTTCTCTGCCCCTCCAACCCGACAACCCTCTGTCTTTCCTCGTAAACATAACCACTCCGTCTTCCTAGGCACCCCTTCTGTGATGTTATCCAGTACTTTTTCATAATATCTATAATGCTTTGATATACTTGGCTCATACATCTACCTTCATCAAGCATCAGGTTTTGTTTTCTCTCCAAGGCTGGCTTATAGTGGCAAGCCACATGGTTAGTGCTTGAAAACATTTACTGAATAAATAAATGTTTATAGGAAGTTTGGCAGTGATCCTATAAAGCTTGACTACTTTGGCTGTACATTACAGGAATCACTTCATCAGGCCCAATAACTATACCACCCCTGAGGTCGACAGTCAGACCTACCGGAACTCCCTGGGACAGAATAGCGACAGATATAAAGCAGCCAACCATTCCTGCCTCTGAAGAAGAACTGGGTTCGTATGGCAGTCAGTTCTTACTGGATGCTTAGCTGTGAGGTGCAAAAGATTTTAACTGGTGGTGGGGACGGGGGAGTCTCAGTTCGGGGTCTTCTATTTTACTCCATTTTATGATTAATATGGTTCTTTTAATTTTAAAACTATACTTCTTTCAACACTTCCTTATAGAGTATTATCCTTCCCTTAGCAGACATAGAAGAAACTGACTAACGTTGGTTCATAAAAAGATCTAGACTACCTAATGCTACTACTAAATCATGTCATTACCAACTACACATATCTTAATTTATTAGTACATATTAACCACTTGGTTATAAATTTTAATTCACTACTCACACTATAGAACACATCGCAGCCTTATATTGTGGATGAATATGTATAATTTAAAAAAATCAAAACTGCCGTTTACAAGAAGAAATATTATCTTTAATCTACAACTTTTCCTTGTGAAGTTTTTATCTTTTGCCAAAATTGTTCATTATCTTCCATTCTCAGAAAATATAACTGACTTTAGCTCAAGCCCAACAAGAGAAACTGATCCTCTTGGGAAGCCCAGATTCAAAGGTATGTATGATTGGCTGTGAATCTCACATTTGATAAGGCTATTTTTGGTAGGTGTATCAGCCAGTTATTGCTGTGTAACAAACCACAAATCTTAGTAGCCTACTATATATAATACTAAGGATTTATTTTTCATGTGTCTGCAAATCAACTGGCTGACAGCTGATCTAGGATGTGTTTAGCTTAGTGGCTCTGCTTGTAGCAGCAAGTACAGCTGGGCCTCTTGTAGATTGGACTCAGGTCCACCCACATGTGTTTACTCTGATGCCCAGGATGATGAATAACCAACAGTGACCCAGGAGAAACCATTTTCATGACAATGCAAAATGAAGAAAGGGGGTGTCCAAATGCAAAACCACATTTAAAGCTCCTTTTTGCATCACATTTATCAATATCCATTGGCCAAAAAATGTCACATAGCCAAGTTCACATCAAGGATTGGGGAAGAATACTCCTCCTATGGACATAAAGAATAATTTTGAACAACAATCTACCACAGTAGGAGAGATATAATATGATATAGAGCCCAGTATTTGCATTTGTGGTTTTTTTCTGAAATGTAACATTTGATGAATTTTAACATATGTATACACCCATGAGACCGTCATCACAGTCAAGATAATTAACACACACATAACTTCCAAAAGTTTCATCGTGTACCTTTGCAGTCCCTTTCTCTTTTTCCTGCCACTCAACCCCCAGTTCTTAGGTGACAGCAGGCCTGCCATACTACAGATTAGTATGTACTTTATGAAATTTTATAGAAATGAAAACATACAGTATGAACTTTTTGTTGTCAAGCTTCTTTTATCAGCATAAATATTTGGAGATTCATCTATGTTACTTCATGTACATCAATAGTCCATTCCTTTTTATTGCTAACTAGTATTATATGGATATTCGATAATTTGTTTCTTTAGTAAACCTGTTTGTGGCATTGCTATTTTTTTTTTACATTACTGATAAAGGTGTTATGACCATTCACGTACATGTCTTTGTAAAGACATATGCTTGCACTCCTTTGGACAAATACCTAGGAGGGGCGTGGTTAAGTGACATAGGAATGTGTATGTAACATTTTAAGAAGACTGTTTTCCAAAGTAGTTGTACTGTTTTACCTTTCTGTCAGCAGAGATGAGAATTCTAGTGCCTCCAAATCGTCACCAACATTTGGTATGGTCAGTCTTTTTTATTTTAGCCATTTAAATAGGTGTGTAATGGTATCTGACTATGGTTTTAATTTGCAACCACCTAATGATTAATAACATTGAATGTCTTATGTGCTTATTTGCCATCTATATATCTTTTTAGCTATTTCCAGTTTTTTGGCCCATTTTAAAAAATGGAGTTGCTTGTTTACTTAATGCTGAATTTTGATAATCTGTATTTTCTGGATACAAGAACTTTTTTAGATACAAACTTTGAAAATATTTTTTTCTAGTGTGTGTCTTCTAATTTTAATGAAGCTCAGTATATCAATTTTAATAGAATTCACTTTCTTTAATAGGTATAGAGCTATTCAGATTAGTTTTTCTTTTTTTTCGGTGGTCGGGGCAGGTTGGAATTTCACTCAGTTGCCAAGGTTGGAGTGCAGTGGTGCAATCTCGACTCACTGCAACCTCCGCCTCCTGGGTTCAAGTGATCCTCCTGCCTCAGCCTCCCGAGCAGTTGAGACTACAGGTGCCTGACACCATGCCCAGCCTATCTTTTTGTATTTTTAGTAGAGACAGGGTTTCACCATGTTGGCCAGGCTGATCTCAAACTCCTGACCACCATTGATCCACCAGCCTCAGCCTCCCAAAGTGCTGAGATTACAGGCGTGAGCCACCATGCCCAGCCTGCATTTTATTTTGGGTATGTAGAACCTTACATTTAATATGGCTCCTGACACTGGTACGCTTAAGTCTTCGTCTTGCTATTTGCTTTCTATTTTACCCACATATTATCTGTTCCTTTTTTCCTGCTTGTCACTCTTCTTTTAGGTTGAGTATGTTACAATTTCATTTAATCTTTTTTGTTGTCTCACTAGCTGCAACTTTACTTTTTTAATGGTTGCTTTGGGGTTTATAGTATATATCTTTAATTTATCACAATCTGATTCCAGTGATAACGTACAACTTCACATATAAGAATCTCACACTAGCGTAGCTTTACTCCCCTCTTGGCCTTTGAACTATTATTGTCATACATTTTACTTTTACATGTTATATACATTACAGTAAGGTGTTTTTATGTTGAAACTATCTTTTAGAGAGAAACAATAAGAAAAATATTGTGTATGTTACCTATGCGTTTACTGTCACTGTGCTTTTCATCCCTTTGGTGGCTCCATATTTCTGTCAGCATCATTTCCTTCCCATCTGAAAGACTTCCTTTAATATTTCTTTTAGTGTGGGTCTGCTGGTAAATAAATTCTTACAGATTTTGTATGTCTAGAAAAAGTGTTTTGCTTTTTTTTCACTAGTTGTTAAATTCCAAATGATGTCTTTTATTTCAGTATTTGAAGGTGCTGTTCCAATGCCTCTCACTTGAATTCTTTCTAGTAAGAAATCTGCCACAATCCTATCTTTGTTGTTCTGTATATAACATGTCCTTTTTTTTCTGCCTCTTTTAAGGACTTTCTTTTTCTCACTCGTTTTGGGAAACTTGGTTATGATCCGCATAGAGTTTTCTACATTTTTGTTGTTTCTAGGTATCTTTGAGCTTTTTGGATGTATGGGTTTAAAAGTCTTATATTTGGAAGATTTGGGATCATTATTTCTTAAATTATTTTTTCTGCCCACCCCTTCTTTACCTCAGGTACTCCAATTACATGTGTATGAGACCACCAGAAATTGTCCTACATCTCAGTGGTGATTGTTGCTTTTCATCTGTGTCTTCTCTCCCTCTTTTTGGATAGTTTTTATTGCTGTGTCTTTGAGTTCACTAATCATTTATTCTGCAGTATCCTATAGGTATTAATTCTGTCATGTATTTTGCATCTTCTATCTTGTAGCTGTCATCTCTAGAAATTTGATTTGGGTCTTTTTAAATATCATACATGTCTCTACTAACTTTTTGAACATGTGGATTATAGCAATAACTATAATTCTTCTCTGATTATTCTAACATCTATGCAAGTTCTACATTGGTTTCAAATGATTTTTTTCCTCCTTATTATAGGTAATATTTTCCTATGAATTACACCTGTTAGGTGCTGGATTTTTTTTTAAATTCCTAGAATATTCTTGAGTTTTGTTCTGGGATACAATAAAATACTTGAAGGTACTTGATTCTTTTGAGTCTGGTTTTTAAAATTTATTGGGTGGGACCAGAACTGTGTTTAGTATAGAGCTAATTATTTCCCACTACTGAGGTAAGACCCAGTGCCCCATAAATTATGAGTTTAAACCATGATTAGGGGGATCAAATTACTTCCAGATATTAACATAAGCTAAACCTATTTAGTTAGTAAACCAACACCACCCTGTATCATGTGTCTCAGAGGCAAGATTTTGAATTTTCCTAGTTTGAACCATCTACATCATGGCCTTCAACCAACTGCTTATAATATGGGACTAAATGTCCTCAAATTAATTGTATTTATGAGCTCACTTCCATCTTCTTCACAAGTTTCAAAAATGTTAAATGTCAAGGGTCATCTCTCTCATAGGTCCTCATGTGCGATACATCCAAAAGCCTGACAGCAGTCCCTGCTCCATTACTGACTCCGTCAAACGGTTCCCCAAAGAGGAGGCCACAGAGGGGAATGCCACCAGCCCACCACAGAACCCACCCACCAACCTCACTGTGGTCACCGTGGAAGGGTGCCCCTCATTTGTCATCTTGGACTGGGAAAAGCCACTAAATGACACTGTCACTGGTAAGATCATGGCAGGAGGACTGTTGCGGTGGGAAGCTTTGATAACAGGATACCCTGGGAGTTGGGTGACATGTGAAGCATATCTGGGGAGGAGCCAGAACTAGCAGTTTTGCTGTCTTGAAGGCGCATTATTGTCAACAGTGTCATAGGATGAGAAAAGATCCTCTTTGTTCTTTTTAGGGGCTCCCTATTAATTTAGTAGATCTCTTCAAGCTGCATTCTTTCCATTTCCTCTCAAAACTCTTTTTCACACCATAAAGAAGCAGCTAGTCTTTCATCACCCAGAAAATTACAGAAAACATGAGTTGCCATTGCTGATTAATATTAAACTAATTTTTCTTTCACCAACCCAATTTCTAATTGACCTAGAACTTTCTAGCCGGCTAAAGGTTACTTCAACTGACTTAGGATAAATAAAAATAAAAATTCTATTCCCGATTAATTTACTGCTCATCTTAAGAAATTTTGATTGTTACCACCCACGAGTTCCTCTAAAAAATGATTATGAAAAATAGGAAACCCTGAGACACTCTCTGTATTTGTTATACAACAGTTTGATTCTTCATAACAAAGAGGATAGTCAAACCAGAAGAAACAAGCCTAGCAAGCTAAATCAGGTAGAGGACATAGCAAATAGCATGGTAGGTGAACTCCTGCCACCTGTCACTTGAACTGGTTTTACTAAAAGGGACTGAGATGCAATGGAGTGAACTATATTCCCCCCGAGTTGGCTCTTTGAGTTGATGGGCACATATTCACCTCTAGTGAAGACATCCAAGTTCAGTTGGTTCTGCATGTCCCTTCTGTACTGAAGTAGAGAAAAGCACACCCAAAAAATTGGCCATAGCCGGGATCCTTGGGCAACTTCAAGTTGTTATAAGCATCACACATAGTCTGATAGTCCAAGAGGATGCTGACATCGATTTCAATCCCAGACGAGCTTTATATTAGATATGCAACTTGTGTATAGAATTAGCCTGTTTGAGCCTTAGTTTCCTTAGGTGTAATAATAATAATCCTCATTGTTATCAACTTATCCTGAGGAGAAAATTAAATAAGATATTTGAATAGGCAACATAAACTAGAATTGTTAAATTAATGTTTATCAGTAGGAGCAATTTTTGTAATGTTGGTGGATTTATGAAAAGGCATTAGCACTTGAAAGTGTTAAAAATGGGAAAGATACATTTACAAAGCACAAGACAAATGGATATACAAAAGCTAGAATTCTGAAATTCTAAATGTCTTTTTAATTAGGAAGGAAGCTTCTAGATCCATTTTGAAAATTCTGATCTTCCAGAAAAAAGAAAAACTATTAAATCAGCTTTTAAAACTTGAGCCAGATGGAAATCAGAGAAGACAGGCAATAGATGTTTCAACTACTAAAAGGCAGAGTTAATATTAAGAAGAATGTCATACAGTTGATGAGAAATGTCCCAAGCCAAAGGTGCTTTTTGAAGGTGGTTGCTTTGGTGCATAACCAACTGGAGTGTCATATAAATTGTTCTTTTGATGATTTAGCAGCACATGAACCTTCCCTATTGAAGTCTTACATTTTTTCTAGTCACATTTTCAAACTACAACTCCAGGATGATAAATAATAATAGAAGCAGTGTAATAATAGATACCACCTGTTGAACAAAATGCATGCAAAATACTATCGGGCCCTTTCCATCTGTACCTAATTTAATCCCCACAAGCAGCACTATAAAGAGATATTATTAACATTGTACAGATGGGAAGACTGAGAGCAAGTACAAGGCAAATGGCTTAATTTGTCTGTTTCCATTAAGCCATGTGGTTTCCTTTTTTTTTAAATCAATTTTACTTGCATTTTAAGTCCTTCCATCTTCTTCTAACAAATATCCCTTCACAGCTGAGGAAAAAATATAAAATGGACAGATTTTAATTCAGAATTCTCTTTCTTCCCCTCTCTCTTTCCATTCTGTTAGGAGAGTCAGCTGAGAGACAGTTTGGGATCAGAAAGTCTCAGTGACAGTACTAAATAACAGTCATCAGTCCTTTCATGGCTGCACTGATTGTATCCAGAAACCATGGTCACTGTCTTCCAGTTTAATTTTTAATTTTTGGAAGAATGGTCATACAAAATTGTTCAGAAAAAATCATCCTCCTCTTGGGGTTTTTTAAATATATGATGAAAAATCCTCTAAGTCTGGGCACAGTAATCCTGTACACAGTAAGGCTGTAATCCCAACACTTTGAGAAGCTGAGGCGGGTGGACTGCTTGAGCTCAGGAGTTCAAGACCAGCATGGGCAACATGGCAAATCCCTGCCTCTACAAAAAAACTGGCGGGGTGTGGTGGTGCTCTAATCGGGAGGCTGAGGTGGGAGGCTAGCGTGACCCCGGGAGGCGAAGGTTGCAGTGAGCTGAGACCCTATCTCAAAAAAAATAAAATCCTCCCCAAATATAAATTGATGAGTTGGGGTCTACCTGAGTTATTCTCATTTTTTATTTTATTTCCAATAGTCATCTCATGCCACTGGGCTCAGTGCTAATAGCAGAAAGTCCTAATATAACTTGCTAGATCTTTGGCAGCCTTTTCACCTTGTCTGAGGCCCAGAACCTGCATATTTCTTCATATTAATGGAGCTGATTTTGAGTAGGGTTTTGTTGTTTGTTTTTTTTGTTTCTTTTTTAGTCCTCTGTATCATCTCATCACATGCATTAAACTAAGTCTCAGATGAGAGCAGGGAAAACCAATTAACAGATGTGTAAATTGCATTCCCTTATTCTAAATGTCTTTCCCTTTTGATGAGCCCTGTAAGTTTATAGAAATGTGCCTTTAAGTGAAATTTAGGCAGACTTCTATGCAGACTTTAAGGACATTATTTTGTTTTTTAATACAAGGAAAATAAGCGAGCATATGTAGGCGGTGGATACAAAAACCCACTACTTCTATAGTTCAAAATAGTGAACTATAGAAAAGCGTAGTTCATTATTTGGTTAACTGTTATTTGCTGCTGTGATACTTAACTCAAAGAAGTTTTCTGCAGAAATACCATGTATCCAGTAGCCTTTACCCCAACTATATTGCAAACCCTGTAGAGCAGAGAACACGTCTACTCAGGCACCGCACCTCATACAGTGCTTTTCCAAAATGGGGCTTTGCAGCAGTGGTAGACTATCTATCTGACTCACCTAACAAAATCAAAGGCTATGTATCCAAAGCAACCACAGGCATGGCATGGGTCTTCACCAGTTTGGTTTTCCTTTGCCTCTGATAAAAGAAATGCAGAAATGGTCAATGAGCAAATCCCCAAACGCTTCTGGAACCTTCATCTGCTGACCATCCCCCTATAGAAATTGCCAATGTGTAAGATCAGTATGTCTCTAGAACTTCAGTCTCAATTGCTCACTTTATGTGAGTGACTTTTTTATGCTATTAGCTTCAGGAGCGATTAGATCAGCCAAGAGATAAAGACAATTATCTGTTGGCTTTTTTCACTTTACAGAATATGAAGTTATATCCAGAGAAAATGGGTCGTTCAGTGGGAAGAACAAGTCCATTCAAATTACAAATCAGACCTTTTCCACAGTAGAAAATCTGAAACCAAACACAAGGTAAGCCACCAGTGCTATTCCAGGTAAATTCTGCGAGTGCAAAAGTTATAACCATGACAATGGAGAGAAATGATATCGTCTCTGTCTTGAGGGAGGCTCTAGCTTCCACTGCACTCTTGGGTTTTCTATATATAGCACAGGATACCTCCGGAGTCATGCTTTGCAAATATTTGAATTATTGGTGGGTTTAAAAGAGCTGACAAGATGATCTTGTTAATTAATAGTATGGCATCTTTAAAAACTTTTTGACAACAAATGTTGATATTAACTAAAAATTAGAGAAGAAAAGTCTGTGGACCAGTGACAGCTGGACTGCATATGATGTAAACTAGATTCGAAGCACCAAAAAATTAAAATGTTATGCTGTAAAGGAGACAGCAAGTCTTGTGACAAAATAAAGGTGAAAGTTTTTAGTAAGTTAATACTTAAAATAACTACAGACTAGTCTCAGGCACAGCAGTTCGTTCCTTTGGGACCTTTCATCATGGATAAAATGAAATAGAGTTGTGACAAGAGTTACATATCTTTAACATTGTTGTATGATAATTTTTCCAAGTATCCCTATTTATTACACATTGATACCAGATTGTTCATATTGCTGTACAGTTTTGTGATTTTTTTTCAATGCAAAATATCCAACATTTTATTAGTTTATTTTATTATTGGAAGAAAATTAAGAGTCTTAGACATTTCTAGAAACGTAGTAGGGAAGCTCCAAGTTTTATTTTTTTTCATAGTGTTCACATTGTTATCAGTTGATTGAATTGAATTGGCTATTGATAGTGACACTCAAAAGAGCCTATCTTGGCTCTGGCCGTAGGAAAACTCCTCTAATCTTTTTGTAGAAAAGGTAGCACCATTTAATTCATTACAGGCAGTTCACTGTGTATAAACGAATCCGATACTGCAAAAAGAATACTTCTTTCACAAGCATGGAGTTTTTCTTTAAAGCTCTCTATTGTAACATATATTTTACAACTGCTCATTTTCTTAAAAGATTGTTAGCCAAAAATAAGCAAATGTCAGTAAAAGGCCATTTAATCTTGTTCTGTTTCTTCAGTATTTCCTTAGATTGAGAGGGGGAGAAAGCCTGTTTTTACCACAATATATTTGAGGAATGAGTAAAAGAAAAGGTCACTTAATTTGGATTTTTAATAGGTGATTGTGCTTATGAAACTTGGTTTTTCTCTTCAGTTTTCTTCTTTTTATTCCACTTAATAAAAAATGACTCATAAAGTACAATATAGTTATCGAAAGGCACCCAGTCTCTAAATGTTCATTGTGGTTTTTTTCTTAATTGGACGGTCCTCAGATCTTCTCACAGTGCACCTACTAGCTCATGACCTGAATGTTGAATACATTTATTCCAGTATCATTTTAAACTCAATTTGTTTGGAAAAGGTTTGCATTTCCATTCAGCTAATATTCATTAAGTATGGCTACACACATAAAATAAACATGGTGGCTGCCCTTGAACCCAAGGCTGGAGGGAAGGCACTTAATATTCTACACAACTATTCTTATGTAGAATATTCTACATAAAGTAGCGAGAACTCTAAATGAAGCATGCCCAAGGTGCTGTGGGATCCCAGGGTGGGAGGCACTACAAAATGTCTGCAGAAATTACGAAAATCTTCCTGAAGAAGGTAACACCTGGTCTGAGGCTTGAAGGATGAGTAGGAAAGAACTAGCCAAGTGATTGTAGGGGGAAGAGAGCGTTACAATAGCACATGTCAGTACATGGAGGCCCAAAATGGCATGGTTGTGTGCAGTGAAAAATGGGCTATTTTTTCCTGAGCATGAGTGGTGATAAGTGGATGGAGGCAGAGGAACCAGAGTGGGAAGCCAGGGCATAGAGGGACTTATAAGCCAGATCAGGAGATGGGGAGACCCTGAAAGTGGTAATTGGGAGGTTGACTCGCTCCAGCATTTCACTTGAGTTTTCTTTTTGGCTTTTAGCTGGAATAATCACTTTTGATATTTGAGCCTATTCATACTGAGCAACAGTTGCTGGAACAAATCTAACAAAAAATATCTTTTTGTTAATGTCTTGGCAAGAGTGGCATGTGGGCCTCTGACTTAACTGGTGAAGTAGGTGGGGAAAAGAAAAGTGTCCCAGGGCTAAGATGCGTTTTATTCTGTAATCACAGGTCACGGAGCTTACATGTAGCTTCTGGCTGTAATTGTTTTAGGACTCATTCTAGCTGTTTCCGGAGATTGCCTCAGACTAAAAGACAGCATGGCCCTCTTTATCCTACACTCATCATATACGTCTTGCTTATTGCTCCTGTCTTTCATCAGCGGGCCTTCTGAGGAGGACCCCTAAAACCTATCCTTACCTCAAGATTAGCAAAGCCCAGGCAAGTCCCTGCCTAAATTCATCTTTGGGAAAAAGCAATGTTAAATCAAGTTTAGGGCCTCCTAAATCAGGATCCCATGCCGATTTTACCACTAGCACTAATTTCAGGCCATTCAGTGTGTCTATATGTGGCTTAATTACTATTATTTTAAGAGTTTAGTATGGTTCAGTGAAATCCATGAGGATATCGGAATCATTAATTTTCATATGAATGATTTAGTCAGGATTATATTGGTAGTCCCTAACTAATGGATCATGACTTAGGAGTTGTAAATAGCAGCTTGAAGTAAAGAACATTTTTCCATTTAAGGAAAAATGTAATACATATGGATGTAAAGCTGCTTTCATGAACAGTGTTTAGTCCTCGATACATGAAACTTTATGGTGGTCAAGGAGTTCAATAGATTCTAGCCCCCAATGAGCCTGTGAATGCATTTCATATCTCTCTTACCAGGCATATCAGAGATTCATGTGTCTGTTTAACAATGAGCAAAAATGTTTGGGAAATATTAAAATATATTGAAACCTCCATTAGAAAAAATAATGAATCATGGAAAATGAGGTAAATTACTTCAATTAATTTGAGATTTCTGAAGCCTCAAAGTATCTGGGGAGACAAAACTAACACACCCGTTAAGTAATTGGGGAGCATAAAAAAGCATACCAAGTAAGTGTAGGATTGATACAGAAGTTCTGTGATTTAGGAAAAAAAAGCTTCATAGAATACCTGAGACTAGAACTTGAAGAATAGGATGGAAGGGGTAAGCCAGCAAGGGAACAAAAAGTAACAACAGTATTTTACTTTCTGATCAAATCCATACACACAATTTAGGTGAAATACACGTAGTTCTCAAACTTACTATTGACAGCAAGGCTACAGCCAGAATAAGGAAGTCATTAGCGTCCAAATAGCATGAAAAGCTTTTTTCATACTACCTTGAGTTGTTAAGTCAAGCTTTCTTTCCATTTTATTTCTTCTACCCAACCAAGATCCATGCTAATAAAGGACACCATAAAATAAAGAGGAAATATGTGCAGGATGTAGCCACCAGGTGGCTTTTATTAGCTGTAAAAAATAACTCTAGGCCGGGTGTGGTGGCTCACACATGTAATCCTAGCACTTTGGGAGGCTGAGGCGGGTAGATCACCTGAGGTCAAGAGTTCACGACCAGCCTGGCCAACATGGTGAAACCTCGTCTCTACTAAAAATACAGAAAATTAGCCGGACGTGATGGCGGGCACCTGTAATCCCAGCTACTTGGAAGGCTGAGGCAGGAGAATCACTTGAACCTGGGAGGCAGAGATTGCAGTGAGCCAAGATTGTACCACTGCACTCCAGCCTGGGCAACAAGAGTGAAACTCCGTCTCTCAATCAATCAATAAAGTCATATGTCAATGCTTGCAGGAAATCTTGAATCCAAATGTATGGTAAAGTTGAATTTTTAAAATAGATAAAGTTTGAATTATAGCTGTTAAAATTCCCCCGTGAGGTTCTGGCATTCCCTATTTGAATAACTGGAAGATGGATCATAGTCTGAAATAATTATTATAGCTCTGTTCCAATCCTAGGAAATACATGTAAATCATTTATTTTAGTAGCATTTTCCATCACTTGTCCCGACTGAAAAACATGAGATCTGAATTCAGATAATAATTACTGGCTAAACTTTAGACACAGACATGGTGGAGTAGAGCTTCATGTTAGAACACTTAACCCAGGAGAAATAAAGCAGGGATTCGAGATCTATAGAGTGCTTTTATTAGAAATTCTGAATGATCACATCCTAATCCTAAAACAGTGACAGTGGACTATTCCCCCACTTTTCCTTTCACAGTGTATACCAACCTTCTCCTGCCTGTTTTTATGACATAAAACATAAGCAGGTGTTTATCTAGTCTGCAGAAACTCAAAAAATTGTCCAAAGGACCATCCAGCCGCTGTTTTGCTAATGGTAGAGTTTAGCTCCACACCTAGCATTAGATGTTCTTGTCAATAGAGAGCCGCATGGCTGTTCTAGGGCACTGGGTGCAGCTCCAAGGGTGACACAGGGGGGCCTCCCAGCTTGGCTAGCAGCTGCAGTGTGCTGTGGTTACATATATGCACAAGGAAGGGGGTGTCATTTGTGGCGAGATATGATTGTTTTAGTCAAATGATGCAAAAGAGATCTGTTAACACAGGCAAATTTCTTCTCTTTAGGGGATCTCTCTCTCACTCTCACTCCCAACTCCTAAAATAAAATGTAGATATTGGTATCCAGCTGAATCACTACTCACCTAGCCCTCCCTAATACTTACTTTCCATTTATTTCTAACCTAGAAGTCTTCTTCTAACAGAAAACCAAGTGCTATATGTCCTAAGTGGGAGCCAAATGAGAACACATGGACATAAAGAGGGGAACAACAGACACAGGCCCACTGGAGGGTGGGAGAAGGGAGACGGGCAGACAAATCAACTATTGAGTGCTAGGCTTTTATACCCGGGTGACAAAATAATCCATACAATGAACCCCTGTGACACGAGTTTACCTATATAACAAACTTGCACATGTACACCTGAACCTAAAATTAAAGTTAAAAAAATCCTGCCATACAATTACCCAAGAACACCAATGCTCTATCTTCTTAGGCAATGTGTGGCTCTTGTTAAACTAAAACAAAAATATTAAGAGCCTCTCCTACCTAGAGGAAACCACTTTGAAAAGACCACTATGATTAGCTTTAGTTCTGTGACTAGAGGAGCTGATACGTCTTAGTAAGTCTTACACCACTGCTTATAGGGACAGCGAGTGTGGATTATTGATCTCTTACATCTCCTCCAGCTCTAAAATGATACAATTCTATGACAGTCAGAGCCATGCATGGAGTCAGTCAGAGAACTGAAACTGAAAACTAAAACCTATGTCAATCCCATAACAAGTAGAATTGTCCCAGTAAACTTTATTTCTTTAAATCTCTGTCTACAGTCTGCAATTTGTTTTCAGATGAATTGTTTTTAGCACACATTTTGATGATCCACTGATGGAGTGAGTTCTTCCTAATGAACTGGCTGGGCAAATGGATGGACACAATCACTGCACACTGAAAAAAAGCCCTTTCATCCTACTCTTCTCTTCCAATGAGTTCACTTCTCTTCTTTACTGAAAAATTGATGAATCCGTTATGTGTGCCAGACTTACATGTGGTCTAACAATTTCCTATGGAAAATGTACCGTCTGGTAATTAAGATAAATGAAATTCACCTAATCTGCTCAAGTACTTTTCTTGACCTCTGGCTTGGGAGGATTTTGAAGAGTAATTCTTCCTCTAAGAGTGAAATCTACCAAAGTATCCTATAGCTGGCAGCAATGATAGTTTGGGACTGTTGTTTATGTGGATCTAATAAAATGTTGGCACTGGTTAGCTGGAACAGAGGCAGCAACTTCTTATACACTGTCAACTGGTTGAATGATGCAGGCATGTGGAATAGCCATTATATCCTTTTCATAGCGTTTCTGTGAAATTCTAATCTCTGTATATTCTGTATTAACTTTTCAACATCTCTCTTATGGGCTTCGTAGAAAGGAGTAAAATAAGCTGCCAAAGAGTCAGGCACTTTATTTAGTTTGTGGTAGTTGTGGGCAGCAGACGAGCAATTCCTTCCTTGTTGAAGAAGAAAGTGATTGCTCAGTTTAGCAACTTTTCATTGAGCAAAAGAACAGCTCTTTAAAAGTACATGACTCCACTAGTCTATAAAGAGAACAGTTCTTCCCTCTCATATCACTGTATAGTTTTTATGACTTTTTCTTTGCATTCTTTGGTATTTAGGGAGGGAGTGGGAGAAAGTGGTAACAGTACTACAGAATGTCCCCACAGAAATAGGGGAACACCAAAAAAATACCCCTTATTCTATAATAGGCAGCTAGTTTATGATCCTACGACTGCTGATACCCTAGCCTTTTTTGACTTCTAAGTGCACCCTTGGCTCTCCCCTCTTGCTCCTCATCTGTATTCCCAGATCTGTACAATGACTTTACATGTGGCAGGTATCCAGAAATGCTTACCATTAATCCTTCAATGTCCTTGGAGTTAAGCTTACCCAAACTGATTGATTATATTCTCCTTTCCCATGCCGAGCAGGCTTTACTCTCTTTTTTCTTATTTCTTATTTTTTTCTTATTTGACTTTTCCATTTATCTCCCTCTGACTAAATCCTCACCTGAATGGAGATAAAATATTTCAAGACTACACTAGGGGTAAAAATAGGCCAGCTAAACAACTCAAACCAACAAGCAGCTACAGGGTGGACTTTCTATATAAAAAGCAGTTTGCTTGAGGCTTGTAAGACTTTTGTTAGAATGAAAACCAACTTTTTAAACTAGTAAGGAGTATATAACTAAAAAGTTTATCAAATAATAAAAACTTCAGTTTTAACTGTAGGCAAAAATAGAAGGAAAAGGTTATAGAAAGATCAACAGGGGGTGCGGAATGACAAGTGTCTGCGCAACCCAGATCTGAAGGTTACCCTTGAGGACGTTACCACCACTTCCACTACAGAAGAAATGAGTCTGAGGCTAGAATCCTGCAGGTCGGAGGATCTGTCTTAAGTTTTGCTCATGAACCACAGATCACACTTTTGAAACCCTAGTTCTTCACTTTTCAATGAACTGATGTATTTCTTTTGTTGTTCTCACGCTGATTTTTACAGCTGCTCTCAAACTGTTGGTGTCAAACCCCCTATTATGGCGCTCTTCTGAAGTAATGTTTTGTTGTGCTTTCTGGACTCAATAAAAATATCTTAATATATTAACATATCTTAATATAACATGTTTTTTCTTAATCTATGGATCTATGTTGATGGCACGCAGAAAGTTTTACCTGTTAAATTTTTGATCTTCCCAATAACCCATGGGCTATGCCCTTATAACCTTCACAAGCAAAAACCAAATTTATGTGGCCATAAGGACGGTCAAATTTCCCAGTCATATAAAATCTTTTAAAAAAAACTCTCGATATAAATATACTACTAGTGAATATTTATAACTACTATGTGTCAGGCACCTTGCTTTTACATGCATTCTCATTTAATCTTCACAGATACTTTTATACCCTTGTGACGCTATAATTACTGTAATTAATAGTATCCTCACACATAGCATTATCCTCATTTTTACCTAGGAGTAAACTGAAGCTCAGAGAGATTAAGTTACCTTGAAGTCACACATTAGTAAGCTGTGAATCTTTCTGGATCTAGAACCTGTGTTTTTAACGCCCCTGGATCATGCTGCCTCCTGATGGGGATGTGGGGGGGAAGATGGTTTTTGTTAGGATTTACACCCACCCAGGTAGAACCAGGCATGGCGTTCTGTGAGGCTTTATTTACCTGGCTTGTCCTAGATGGGGCCAAAAGGCTTGACTGCAGTTGTCATCTGGACTGCATTCCATTTAGGTATTTATTTTGATGTGGTAGGTCTTAGAGTTCTTTAACTTTCATTTTTATCAGAAATATATGTACATTGCTTTAAAATTCAGTTACCACAAAAGCATCTCCTCCCTGTTCGTAAATTTGGTTCCCCAGATGCAAAGTTTTTTGGGTTTTTTTTTTTTTTTTTAACCATTTTGCCTATTTCTTCTATTAATTAAATCCCTGTCTAGACTGACCTTTTCACAGGATGGTCAAATACTCCCGTCATCTCTCTGTTCTATTTGTTGTGTGTTTTTAATGGAAACATCTCTTTTAGAATTCCTATCATCTTTTGCCTATGTTGTGAATGCCCTAATTCCAGCATCACAAGTCGTCTTCCTTTTTACTCCATTACTTTGTAGCACTTAATATATCTTGAGCAAAAGCTATAAAAAGCAGTATTTTTGAGTCCTTACATGTTTTAAAATTTGTGTTTTACTTTGATATTATTGTTTAGCTGGACCTATTAGGATAAAATGAAGACCTTGGAAGGAATTGTTCTATTGTTTTCTAACTTCCAGTTCTGATTCTGGATCCATTGAATGGGACTTATTATTTTCTTCTGTTTTGAGGACTTGTCTTTATCACCCCAGTACACTGAAATTTTGTTAACGCCTATGTTTTAGTTTTTTCATTTTGCTGGGCAGAGTAGGCCTTTTCAATCTATAAACTCATCTTTCAGTACTAGGAAATTTATTACACAAGTCCTAGAATAATTTTCTATCTATCTCCTTTCCTGTTCTCTCTTCTAGAATTTCCTACTAGTTGGGTACTGTATCTTCTAGAATAATCCTCCAACTTTCTTATTTTTTCATCTCTTTGACTTTTTGTTCTAGTATTTCTAAAATGTCCTCAACTTTATCTTCCAAAACTTCTATTTGAAATTTCTTACTTCAAAGAACTTTCATTTCCTGAAATTTTAAATTTTATTTTCTATGTACAATCAATGAGACATTTCTCTTAGACCTATGATGTCATTCATCTTGTGACAAAACGTGCTCCTTCAGAAAAAATTTCACCACAAATTTTTGTTATATAGGGTTTAATAAGACCAAAATAAAAATGTGCCTTTCAATTCCCATGTTAAATTTAGTGCAAAATGATTTCTTTGAAACTTGTCAAATATCACAAAAAATATGGGCCAAAAAAAAACCAAAACCCTAAAAAAAGTAGCTTACATTTGTGGCCATGCTAAAAATGGAGCTTAAGTGTACATAACTGTGAAATAAAAAGACATGGAGACAATTCCAGCAATCAGTCAGGCTTGGCCAAAGCACAGAGCTTTTGGCAATGGCCTGGAACAAATGTGGAATGCATTGCCCATTTGAATCAAAGTCCAAATGCCTATGATTTCTTTTTTTCCATTTTCAGTTCACTATACTTCTATGGGCTTTTTGTTTTTAAGCCTCTTACCAAATATTTAATCTCTGGAAAATATTTCATGTGAAAATACCCCCATATATGTGTGATTTATGTAAATGACAAAGTTGTTTTTGTATCAACAGCCTCTCATTGCAAATGACAACTTTTATCAATTGCTCAGTTTACAAAATGCTGTCACTTGCGTTCTCTCATTAAAAACCCTATGAGGAAGGTTAAGTTTTATTCCCCATTTCACAAAGTTTTAAAGCTTTGAAAAGCAAAAGCAGTAACAGTACAAGGGTTTTGAGCCTCACTGTTCTCAAATGAAAGTTAGGATAAGATGTATCTCATCAGGGTTTGCTTGTGTTGTATTGCTTTATATATGCAGAATGACTAATGCATCCGATATATAGTAAGCATTCAGAAAATGGCTGCCATTGTTGTAGCACTAGAATCTGTTGCCTTAGACTAGATTCCAGCAGTGTATTAATGCAATACCTCAGTGATCAAGAAACTGAGTCTTTTTCTCTTGCTCACTTAGTAGGAGCTATACTAAACTGACAGCTGTCATCCTTCTGTTTTTCACTCGTTTATAAGATATCTATCTTTTGTACATTCTGCATTCTTACAAACTTCTCAAAGACAAAAATTATTTATCTCCCAAAAGTTTTGAACAAATCTGAGACTCTCAAAATATTATCGGCTGCCTCAGGTTGATTTTTGAATTAAAAGTTCTTTCACGCAGGTCTGCTTGCAGCTGAAAGGAAATCTTAATTTCAGGCAAATGGCAAATTACTTTACTGTTTCAATTTTGTTAAAGGATTTTAGGCTCATTTGGGGGTTTGTTTTGTTCAACAAAAGGTTAGGGACTGGCCAATATGAATCTGGTGTATCGAGAGAGAGATGTCTGTGTTTGTGTTCCTGCTCTTCACAAGGCAACACTATCATGCACCTTTTCTGGAAAACAGCATCCTGTGATCCACGGAAGACCCAAGTTCTAAGGGATACAACTAGCAAGTCCTTGCAAAGAAACACTTATGTGTATCTATTCCCATAGCTTAGTCTACAGTTAAATAGACGATAGTGTAGAATAGTAGTTCTCAAACATCAGTGGGCAAATGACTCACCTAGGGAAGTTATAAATTCTGACCTGAATCTCCTCAAAAATTGATTCCATACCTAGAGTAGGAAAAGAAATCTGCAGTTTAACACACTTTCACCACTGCCACCCTATCGTGATTCTGACATAAGTAGTTCAAGCCCCACAGTGAGGAAGATGGCCTAAGTCCAGGGTTATACTCAGGGTTGGGATAATAGAAAATACAACAGAATCTTGCAACGTCTTGGCCCCAGGAAGTAGCTGAGATATCTTTAAGAAACAGGCTCCTTGTTTTTGGAATTGCCTTTGTTTACCATATATCACCTTCTTGCATGTCTATTAACAACCTGCCAAGTTATTTGTACTAATTTGGAGATTTTTAAAGACAACCATCTTTTTTATTAACTTAATGCTTAATGAAACATTAGACAAGCCATTCAGAGAATAAAACTAAGAAATCATTTTTCTTTCCTCAGCCTACTTCTGGAACATTCACTGTCGTAATTTCAAAATAGAAATCAAGAGCGATGTCAATATAAAAGGGGAATGTTGCCTCCTATCCCTCAGGAATATATTACAAGCA
Source organism: Cacajao melanocephalus (assembly GCA_963573385.1). Classification (NCBI taxonomy): domain Eukaryota; kingdom Metazoa; phylum Chordata; class Mammalia; order Primates; family Pitheciidae; genus Cacajao; species Cacajao melanocephalus. The sequence continues at coordinate 73,030 of CAUYLG010006065.1, read as the reverse complement.
TTTTTTTATTTCCCCCTAAACAGTTATGAATTCCAGGTGAAACCCAAAAACCCACTTGGCGAAGGCCCGGTCAGCAACACGGTGGCATTCAGTACTGAATCAGGTAATTACCTCAACAGTAATTCCCAGAAAGGATGTAAAAGGGTCACAGTGGAGCAATGTTTTGCATAGGAAGCTTGTTTGAAACCCAGCTAAACACTACATATATTCTGTTTCTCAAAATTTTAGAAACCCATTTGTAGGAAAAAGCAAACTGATGAAGGTTTAGAGAAACACCATGTTTGTTTTTCCTCACTTAAAGACACATCAGTTTAATTTAAAAAGCATGATCAAGCTATACTCTTTCAAAAAGCTAGGGAACGAATACTCCCCTGTATGCCTAGAATCAAAATATCAGTGAGTACATCCAGAAAGGGAACCCCATGATAGTTTAGCAACAGCTGTGAAATTTTCTAATTAGACCTAACAAGTTCCAATTCCTTAATGAGATACATCTGCACATACAGCATTAATATTTGCATAATTTTTATACCAACTGTAGTTCATGGCATCTTGGTGATTTTTACTATGAAGTTTTTTTTTTTTAATCAAACTTAAAAGCAGTAGCTTTTGAAATTCAAGTAAAGGCTGGAACAGTCACAAAGGTTCCTTACTACTCAAATTACATGTAACAGATACAACTGAATACCTACCAAGCAGGAGATTATTAAATCAAGAACAATTTCCAAAACAAAACAAATTTTCAAATTCAATCCTTAGCAAAAATGGACATTTTGCAAATAAAATTTCTTAACAACTGTAAGCACCCATAGGCTTCACCATACCATGTGGAATGCTGGGGTTTTATCTAGTAAGGTCTGACTGTTGTATTTATTTCTCCTCAGCGGACCCAAGAGTGAGTGAGCCAGTTTCTGGTAAGTACCTGTCTCAATGAGAACACAACTACATGTTTTTCTAAACTTATTCAACTGAACTGGCCTGGCAGAATGTGAATCATGATTTCATGTTTTTCCACTTAGTCTTCTTAGAATACCAAACAGGTATGAATGTTTGCCTACACACTGTACAACACTGAGGACCCATGATGTTCTGGGAACAAGCTGGACACTCTGAATTTTGCTTTCACTCATGCGCAGGGTTATTACTGTTTAGTAAGACAGTCAGGGTAATCCCAGCACTCTGAGAGGCCGAGGCAGGAGAACTGCTTGAGCCCAGGAGTTGGAGACCAGCTTAGGCAATGTAGTGAGACTCCCTCTCTACAAAAAATCTAAAAATAAAAAATTAGCTAGGCACGATGGTGCACACCCGTGGTCCTAGCTACTTGGGAGGCTGAGATGGGATGATTGCTTGAGCCCAGGAGGTTAATGCTACAGTGAGCCATGATCCAGCTTGGGCAACAGAGTGAGATCCTGTCTCAAAAAATAATAAGAAGATGTAACACCCTCATTTCCAATTTTAATAACAAGTCATATTAAAGCAGTTGTCTAAATTTTGTAACATGCTACAAAAAAGAATCCTAAATCTGCTCCTAAAGGATACTGTCTACATTTAGCTCTACAGAAACTATTTAACATCTGAACACCTTAACATACTGCTCTCAGATTTATCTATTGAGTTTACTTGTTTAAATCCTTCTAATATTTTTGGCTCCAATATTTATCATGGGCTGATGGGGAGGTATCAGCAAGTTGACAGATTTTGCAAACTGATTTCTTAAAGTATCTGACCCAAGAGTCAGATATTAAACTCAAACCGTCTGTTTTCCTTCTGTAGCAGGAAGAGATGCCATCTGGACTGAAAGACCCTTTAATTCAGACTCTTACTCAGAGTGTAAGGGCAAACAATATGTCAAAAGGACATGGTATAAAAAATTCGTAGGAGTGCAGCTGTGCAACTCGCTCAGATACAAGATTTACTTGAGTGACTCCCTCACAGGTAAGCGGGGCTCCCAGCTCTGTTTTCAGTCCTTGACTTATGGGAATGTTTTGCAGCATTGTACAACTTGGCCTTTTCTTAAGAGTTCCAGGCACTAATGGGTGCTGTAAACACAAGTTTTCCTCTGCGCAAAATGTTACTGAAATGGTTATCATTCCTAGAAAATAAGAATTTAAGGAATGCTATTAGAAGGTAAGTAAGAAAAATGGAATTACAAAACAGTGCCATCATGGCAAACTGAAATGTACATTCACTAACCAGGATCAAGCTCCATTTTGTTATAACCATCCAGGATAAAAAGCCTATTGACAATGAAGTGACTAACAATTATCATGGAACTAATATAGTATCTTCAGGATGCTGTAAGAGCTACAACCCCTTGCTCCATACCCAATAAGCTGTAATTTTCTATATTCAGAGTAAAAATTTGTAATAAATAACAGGCTGGCCCCAACATAAAACAGTAGTTATTTTTTTCAGTGATTCAACTGTTCTAAGTGCTGAACACAGAGCAGCATAAAAAGTATTTCCTGCTTTCCTACAGCTTACCTCTTCCTTCCTTTCCTTAGTAAGGAGAAAGAGACAATACATAAGTAAGTGAAAATTTATAGAGGTACTTTGAAGAACATTTTGAAAAGGTGAAGGCCTCTCTAAAAAGTTAGCACTATCAAAGGAGAAAATTGAGAAGGAACTAACCACACAAAGGTCTAGAGGAAAGAGAAAGTGCAAAGGCCTAAGGCAGAATCCCCCTGACCAGTTCCACCAGTATGGCCCAGACTTAGTAAGTGAAGGGGCAGGCAGGTGTGAAATCACGTGGACCTTCGAAATCAGGTAAGGACTTTGGATTTTATGCTGAGTATAATGGGAGACTCCTGGAGAAATTTATGTAGAGAATAAACGTTATCTGGATGCATTTTTAAAAGATCACTAATGTCTGAGAAGGGGAGGGGAGGGAGAATACAGGAAGGCAAGGGACCAACGTTGGTTTGAACTAGGGTAACGGAATGAGGGGAGAAGTACAAAAACAGTAATGATGATGATTTCAGAATTGTCACATACCAAAGTAAGAAAGTAACACTTTATCCTTTTCACTTCTGGTTCTTTAGGAAAATTTTATAACATAGGTGATCAGAGGGGCCACGGAGAAGATCACTGCCAGTTTGTGGATTCATTTTTAGATGGACGCACCGGGCAGCAACTCACTTCTGACCAGTTACCAATCAAAGAAGGTATGTTTTCTGATCCTCCTCATAAGCAACAGAGTTTTACAGATTAACCCAGAAAGAAATCAAGCTGAGGAAACCAATCAATTTAAAAAGAATTCTATAGTACTACTGCTCTACACATCTGGCTAGGAAAAAATGAAGACTTCAGTAAGTTTCTCAGCTTAGAAACTTAGAGCCAAAAGAAATTATACAGACGTAGGATGTATTTACATCCTACCTCAAGAAAATCTAAATTTGCAAAAACAGCTATAAAAAAGCAGTTTCCCAAACTTAAATCATTAATGTATTAATGTTATGGGTTTTGTCATACTGAACACACTTCCATTATGTTTATCTCCTTAAACAATTTTTTTAAACTACTGCTACTATAAATGGAAAAAAAAAGGTACATACCTTGCAAGTAACTGTATAAATATAATTAAAATAGAATAATTCTGTGGAAAATGAATAACCTCTGTAAATTGCTAAAGGCCCATTAGCACCAAGCTGTGTAATGAGCACTGAATAAGACTAAAAATTAATCCTTGTCTAAGCAGTGCAGAAGGGGGTAAATTAATTGTTCCTATTAGTCAGGAATCACCAGGAGGTTCTCTAAATAAACATTTGATTAATTTTTCAGTAACACATCTTATTCACTGGTACTTAAAAATACCAACAATAATAAAAGATGACCTACTAAGTTCTGTGAACACATTAATGGGCAGTGAAACTGTCACTACCAACCATCCCCTCCTAACTTGACATGGCAAATGTCAACAACTTTTCAGGTGCCCATTTTAGCCAACCAAGATGACACCTCAGGAGAAAACACCAGAGCTGCTTGCTCTCAGTTTTCTAAATTACTTTGCTTCACTCAGGTTGAAGGATGTTGAATAGCTAAAGGCTAATCTCTCAGCTATGAGGGCAAAAATATAATACAGCAGCTGCTAAAATGAAACTATTTTCTCTCTCAGGCTATTTCAGAGCAGTTCGCCAGGAACCTGTCCAATTTGGAGAAATAGGTGGTCATACCCAAATCAATTATGTTCAGTGGTATGAATGTGGGACTACAATTCCTGGAAAATGGTAGATGCTGCACAAAGTTACCTTCTGTTTCATCACGGCAAACAAAATCATTGAAAACACTATGTCACATTCATTTAAAGCTATTTTGTTTACTATGTATAAAATTCTACAATCTAATAGCAATACTAGATGTTTATTATTAGAAAAGATTGCTAAGAGTATTTATCAGGTTTTACAAAGTCATTTTAAGAAAGCAAGATATTGATGTTAACAGAATAACTTTTTGGGGAAGCTGGCTCCCTATACATGGTATTTTAAAAGATCGTTTGTATATTATTTATCACACTGTTGTAATGATGTTTTGAGATACTTTTATAACAAAATTAACATCAAAAAAGTTATATACTTTTTAAAAAATATTTACTTTTATTGATGTGTATGCTTCCTATTGATGAATTAATTCCATAAATCTCTACTTAGTTTAACTTATTGGATCAGATTATCTTCAGCATATATATCTGGGGAAAAAAGGTCCGAATATTCACATTTATATTTAAACTTCAATTTTTTAAGCAATAGCTGAATAGCTTTTCGGAGGAGTTTAAATAGTTACACATTCATGCTAATATACATTTCATTTAAACATCCGCAAATCATTGAAAAGGTTGAATCAGTAAATTTCATTTCAGCTAAAAATGGAGTCTAATATATTGTTTCAAAAGAAACACTTTTACCCATCATAAATGTTACGGTATCTGAGTATACTTTGCCAAACTATCCCTTTACCTTCATATTGTTTTTATGATTCTAATGAAGGTGTATGTAGAGACAATGTGAAGTCTGAGCACGAAAAGGTAATGCATGAGATCTCCAGCCATTTCACAGGATATTTACTATGTATTTATACGTAAGACCTCTATTAATGAATGTATCGGAGAATGTCTTTGTAACTGCTTAATTCAATCATCTGTAATGAAAATATGACTCATTTCTATTAAAAAGGTATTTTCCTTCAGGCAGGAATGAGAATCCTTGCTGCGCTGTTGCCGTCACTCTGAAAGGACCTTTCCCTGTGCTTACCTTTCAGCATGCTTCAATCTTATCAATGCTACATATTGTATTTTTCAAACAAGTACAAATTCTGCAATAAAGAGATGTAGTTTTTTTTAAGATGGGTTTTTAATTTCTGAATGGTTCATCAGTATGTTAACTATACCTTTTATCTCAGAAGGAAAATCACAAAAAGTTATCCAGGCTCTACCAAACCCCCATTATATCATCTATTGTTTGTTTATGTCCTAAATTAACCTTTCATTCTAGGAAGTAATAAAAAGTATATTTTAAACCAAACCAATGATTACCAAATGCATTTTTTTCAAAGGAAGGACAAAAATCAAATGGCACTGTTTCTCTGAATAGAAATCTGCAAGTTAAAATGTTTATACTTCAAGATCAAACACCAATAAGGATTTCTAAAAAATTTTTTTCATGTTAATGACTAAATTTCAAGACCACTAATAATGGATTCAATCATCTTTATTAACCTATCAGTGTTACATTTTATACTTACTTAATATCTAGTTGTATTCTCAAAGGGCTCTACTTTAGTACATCATGTTAATATTAAAAAGCCAAGTAAGATGGCTAAACCTCACCCTAGCATTTTAATATCCTCTGGACAAGGGAAGCTAGAAAGTCAATCAATCACTTTATACACGTAAGAGTAGTGTTCCAAAGTAACTAGGAAGCTGCTACATTTTTAAGCAGGGAGGAAAAAAACTTTCATTTTGGTCTTTGTGGTCCAGCAAATTATACTTTCAATTAACAGCAACAATATCATAAAAAATGCTCTGCTTTTTAAATTTCTGAACTTCAATACAAATTAAAATAGTATTGGAGTCTTTTGGGAGGCGAATAGCTAGCAGCTACATTAATTGGTATAGATAAGCCTCCTTATCGATAACCAGGTCCAGGTTGGGTATAGCCCTGACCAAAGGGAGGACGATTACGTGCATAAGGATTAGGCCCGCTTGGAGGAGCGGTCATGGTACTTCCAGGAAGTGAAGTAAAACCTGGTCTTGGTTGATAGGCCCCAGGTTGGCTTGGAGCTATTCCAGGTTGAGAGGCAGGAGCCACTGTATAATTAGTAGGCTGAGAAGTTTGGGCAGTGTAAGTTTGTGCAGGATAATTGCTCGCCTGGTACTGCTGTGGCGGCTGAGCAGGCAGTTGTTGAGGCTGACCGGAAAAGGCAGGAGCTGGTGCCTGGGAAGTTGGTTGCTGGCCATATCCCTGGAATTGCTGAGGTTGTTGGGGTCCAGTCTGCTGACTATAGCTTGCTGAAAAGGCAAAATTAATAACATGATCTTATCTTTTAGTAAAGCTTTTCCAGAGAATTAGTCTTACTGTTATGGACCAAAAATGGTGAGAAATTTAACAAATATTTATGTAACAAGCAGAGTGGTAGATTCCCATCATCACATAATATTTCAAGACCAAGAAGTTATCAAAGAGGCATTTTCTACAATTTTTTAAACCCTCTGAGACATAATCCCTGTGAGCAAATTCCTGCTATGGCATAATTCCTAGACCAGATGCTCAAATGATAAATGAAAGATTATACTTTCTAGGAAGACCAAAAATGGGAAAGCTAAATGGTCATTAACCAGGTTTTCAGGGGGACCTACTTAACAGTATCAAATAAAAACACACTGCAGAGAATGAACATTTTTATATGAAATACTATAAATCTTATTGTACTAATTAGGTGCTTTAAATTTTGCTCACTCTATAAAAACTAAGCCATTTAAGAATAAACACAAAGTACCATTTTCACAATCCTTAAAATCTTTTCTTTTAGATTTGGTATCTGATGCTTTTTGCCTTTACATTTTGACTTAGTAGTACAGCATAGCACATAAAAGTACACCATATTGCCCCAAAAAAAGCAACATCTATATTTATTATTTACTCGGATGTAATTTTTTTTTTTACAAAGAAAGTCTGCTTCACTGAAAACTTTTATCTCTACCATGAAACACACCTGCAGCTACTTGCAATGAAACCTCTCCATTGACTGGAATCCTGTCAGCATTAAATACCAGATACATAAGAAAATTATTAAAATATGTACAACCCTGCATTAAAAAAAAAAAAAGGATTGAATGAATTTGAGTATATTCTGAACTCACCTTGAACCTGGGTTCAAAATTTACTCATGAAAGAAACCTTTATGACATAGTCCATGAACAAAACTGGAAAAGGTCAGAGGGAAACTGGCAAACCAACAAGTGTCAAAGAGGGTCCAGTGTTACCACCACTTAGTCTCCAAGCAGAGTATTTAGTTGACTATTTCCATATCTCTCAATCAAATTCAAGTTAATAGACTAGTAGGATCAGAAATACAAAGATAATTTGAAAAAACTAAATTTTACTCAGTGAAGACCCTGACTAAATTTATTAAGAGCAAGCTTAGTTCTTAATAAGTAAATCAAGTATCTTTAACGCATTTAACTCATGGTAACATCTAAATACTGAACTAAATTCATAAAAAATTCTGTATGTCATACAATTTGTCCTATCCTCTACATAAAACTTAAATTTTCACTATAAAGTTTCGAAGAAACAGATTGATTCAGCTTTATATTGAAAATGCCTATTCATTTGAAGACTGTGAGAAAAAAGAAAAGTCCCTTTTCATCCTGGCAACTGAAATCTAAATAGTTTTTTAAACTGCGCCTGGAGGTAATCTGATCCCTAATTATTGCTTGGGGGTGGGAATAACCCTGCAGGCTGAAGATTTCATTAGCAGCCTACCAGTCTCTTGAACATAATGTGGCAATGCTTCTATCATGTGTATAGTCTCCCTTCCATCCCTCCAAAATAATAAGTAACTTAGGTGAAGAATATCAGAAATAGCAAAAAATGGAAATTATGTCGGGTTTTTGAATACATACAACATCTAACCTTTTAAGGAAGAAGTCTGCCAACTCTGGTCTAGGTTGGGAGAATGCAGAATGATACAGGGATAATACTGAACTAACCCAGCTCCCTCCACTGAATGGCTGTATGTGCTTTAACAAGTCACAATCTCTTTGAAACCTAGTTGCCTCACTTATAAAATGCAAAAGCCTGAGTCCCACACCCAATCAAATGAAATTCAAAATCTCTAGGAATGGGGCCCAGCTACACAAAGCTCCCCCAGGTGATTCTAAAGCATAGTAAGGGCCAAAATCCCCTGAGATTAAATGACAACTAAATCTCTTCAGCTCTGCTATTCTTTCTATAAATCACGTAATTTATAACACTGATTTTTTTTAAAGAACTACATCCTAAAAAAAACCCTCCTAATATCATCCAAACTTAAGTTCTATGTATTTGATACAATTAAAAACAAGTCGCTACAGGTCAAGTCACTCTACAGCAAATATACTCTAAATAAAATTAATGACAGAATGTTATGATCTAGGTCAGGAGTCAGCAAACTTTTCTGTAAAGAGCCAGATAGTAAATATTTTAGACTTTGTGGGCCACATGGTCTCTGTTGCAACTACTCAACTCTGCCATTCTAGTGTCCATGTAGCAATAGAGAATATAAAAATAAGTGTTCTAATAAAACTTTATTCAAAAAAAAACAGGCAACAGTCCAGATTTGGCCTGTGGGCTATAGTTTACTGACCCCTGCTCTAGCTGATAGCACAAACTCCATAAAATAGAAGTTAGACAAGACTCAACTTGCATAAATTATTTTTAATTACAGTTGAAATTCTTATATTTAAATCTTTGGCTGTAAAACAAGAGTTGGACACAACAAACTCTCTCTGACATAAATGTAAAAAATACTGGAATCATAGCCAAAGATACATTAATAAGATTTATCATAGTTAAATACATATAATATTCAGTGGACAGATGGTAAAATAGAAACAAAATGCCCAGGATGCTTATTTAAAACAACAAAGTTCTTAATTGCCTGAATTACATTTTATACCATTTTATTTTTATGGCCTGTTTCTGGTATTCTCACGTACTTGCAAGAGATTTTAAAACCTAAGTAGCTTCATTTAGCTCTTATTTAAATAAGATCACCTTTCCATGTATCAATAAACTTCGTATTTCTACAGGTACTAAGAGTACACTGGAATTAATGTGTTACATAAAAGTGGAGGGGAGGGGGGAACCTTGCACTAAGTCGCCTAAGAGGTAAACTTATCATATTAGTAAGAGACAGCTTTGTATTAAAAACTTTTTACACTATAGGTTACTGCAGAATCATCTACTTTGAGTTTTATTTGCCCACCAGAAAACTGAAATGTTGATTTATAATAGATGTTAATGTCATTCCCCTAATAAAAACTTAATACCTATTATGTCAATGTACTACAAATCAAGGAATTAAGAAGAGCTTAAAGTTTAATGAGCATAGGAACAAACAAAAAACCATGAGCCAACTCCCTTTCAACACCGGCTCACCTGAATACTGAATACCATACTGCTGAGGCTGTTGAGGTGGAGCCTGCGGCTGCTGCGCACCATAACCGGCCTGTTGCTGGTACTGCTGGTACATCTGACCTAAAACACACACACACACACACACACAAGGGAAAAAAAAGGCATGTTTAATGTAGCAAAGAAAAATATTTTTAAGGCACATAGACATTCTCCATCCAAACAGAGTAACAATATACAAGAAAGTATTTGTTCACTTTTAAATGTCTATGAAAAAGAAAATGAACCATTTAAGAAGTGTGATTGCTCTGCTGTGGATTAACTGTAGAGAACTAACTGGCAACCAAACATGAAGTCTAACAACAGTGGCTACCATTTCATAAAGTCTGGAAAACCAAATGTTTTCAAACCCAGCTGCCAACAGGTAAGTAATGCTAACATTCATTAAAAGCCAAGTGAGCTGAAAGTCAATAAATAAAAATGAAAAAAGGACAAATATCATTAATAGCATCTAAGTCTTTCCTAAAGCACTGTATTTGCCCTCTAAAGGTTTGGACGTCTATTACCATATGAACAAACTCTTTGTAGGAAGGAACTACATGACATCTTTTGTTCCAGAGCTGAAAGACACTTTTGGAATTTGTCAAGTTTGATTTTCTATGAAGATCCAACATCTTTAACCAATAATGTGGACTCTAATAAAGACTAAATGACTCTTCGTTGCACTATTTAACAATGGCAGACCTTTTTAACACCGGGGATGTGTTCTTGAACATGAGAGTCCTATTTGTCCTATTTGGGCTAAACAACCACAGTTCCTATGAAGAAACCTTTTGGACACTTATTTTCTATTTTCTTTCTTTTACTTTTTATTTTTCTGTCCTCACAAACTGTTCCTATACCTGTGATTTTCAAACAAAGATTTATTGGTTTATGTCTTCATCAGAAATACAATCAAGGGGAATAAATATGTATAGCATATAACAATGAACTCTAATTCTTCAAAATTAAAAGGTTTAATTCCACAATAAAAAAAAAAAAAGCAAACAGGCAATACATACATTAAAAAAAAGTTAAACCAAATTAGTATTCCCTATCTCAGACACAGAAAAATTATGCAACTTACCTGCAGTCAACAGCTAAGAACAGAACCATCAAGAGCTAAGAACCATCACTGGATCCCAGGCATAACTCCAAAGCTTTAGTTTACAAAGTAGTTTTGCATATATTATCCCATGAACAAAAATAACATAAATATTAACTTGACCATCATCAAAAAAAGCTGAGATTAAGGCTCCATGTAGTAGCAGACTGTGGTAGACTGTGGTCATCAATGAGTAAGAAACTCCTGGTCAAAAATGTAGCTATTCCCCTCAATAAAAATTTATAGGGTACAACTCTTCTTAAAGCTTTTTTTTTTTTTTTGCATGTTTTCACAAACTTCTATAAATTGATTTTGAAAATATCACTAGATAAAAATTTCAGAGGTTTATTACTATCTCTACACAATATTCCTTTAACAGCAGATCCTCAAATAACATCTTTTGTTCCACATTGTTTCGTTAAAACACTGATAAGGAAAAAAAAAATATTCCCGGCCGGGGTTACTGTTCTGTGTGGAGTCTGCACATTCTCCCCAAGTCTATGTGGGATTACTCTGGGTACTCCAATTTCCTCCCACATCCCAAAGATGTGTATGCTAGGTTAATTAGCATGTCTAAATGATCTCAGTCTGGTGACTATGGGTGTGTGTATGGTTACAAGTGCACCCTTTAATGAAATAGCATCCTGTCAGGGTTGGTCCCCACTTTGCTATTGAACTGCCAGGATAGATTTCAGCCACCCACATCCCTGAACTGGAATAACTGCGTGTATCATTATCTTGTTTTTATTAATCATTCTTAAATGTATCTACAGCTCACATTTGTTTTTAGTCTTTATCTAGAAGTCCAGGTTTTTTTTTGTGATCAGGAATATGCTGTAGGAACTCCACCTACTCATATCAATTAGCCTACAGAACTGATTTCCTCCTCATATATCATCTCACTTAAAGTTACAGTTTCTAAGAACCTATCAACAATATTAAGTGAGGATTTACGGTACTTACTTTAAACCCACCTCATTCAAGTCCAAATGGGACTGTCACAGTATTCTGGAAATTAATTAAGAAGTCTGTTTAATTGTTAAAAAAAATAAAAAGGAGGAACCTCTTCACATACTTGAGAGATCTATAGGATATATGAAGAAAGCAAGGTGCAGAGATTGTTTATAGTAAGCAATGTTTTGAGTAATAAAAAATAGTCATGCATTGCTTAATGACAACAGTAGGTTCTGAAAAATGTGTCACTGTGCAAATATCACACAGTAGACTTACACAAACCTAGATATCACAGCCTACTATATACCTAGTAGGGATACAACAGACTACAAACCTGTACAGCATGTTACTGTACTGAATACTTAGGCAACTGTAACACCATGGTAATTATTTGTGTATCTAAAACATATCAAAACATTAAAAAGCTACAGTGAAAATATGGCAAAAAAGACAGAAAATGGCACACCTGTCTAGGGCACTTACCATGACTGGAGCTTGTAGAATTAGAAGTTGCTCAGAGTGAGGTACTTGTGTTGAGTAAATGTGAAGGCCTAGGACGTTACTGTACACTGCTGAAGATTTACAAACACTATACACTTAGGCTACATTAAATTTATTTTTAAAAATTACATTTCTTCAATAATGAATTAACCTTAACTTACTGTAATTTTGTACTTTATAAAGTCAATTTAACTCTTTTTTAACAGTTTAGCTTAAAACACATTGTACTACTACTATACAAAAATATTCTTTATATCCTTATTCTATGTTTTTTTCTATTTTTTTAAATTGTAAATTTTCTTTTGCTTTTTAAACTTTTAGAAAAAAATTATGACACAAACATACACATCAGCTGAGGCCTATACAGCATCGGGATCATCAATATCACTGTTTTTCGCCTCTATAACCTGTCCCACTGGAAGGTCTTCAGGGTCAAGAACATCCATGGAGCTGTCATCTCCTATGATAATAATGCCTTCTTCTGGAATACTTTCTGAAGGACCTACCTGAGCCTAGTTCTACAGCTTTGTTTTTTTAAATAAGTAGGAGTACCCTCTAAAATAATGATTTAAAAGTATACTATAGTAAATACACAAACGAGTAACAGAGTCATTTATTATCAAGTATTAGGCACTATACATAATTATGTGAGCTACACTTTTATATGACTGGCAGTAAGTCTGTTTATACCAGAATCACCACAGACACATAGTAATGCTTTGTGCTACATTATGATGGCCACACATCACTAGGCAATAGAGATTTTTCAGCTCCATTATAATCTTATGAGACCACCATCATATATGCAGTCCACTGTTGACTGAAACGTTGTCATACAGTGCACAACTATATATAAGCTATGTTTTACGTGTAGTTTCAAAAATAATGACAGAGTAAAAAGTTATAAAAGAATATTATCTAAGGGGAAAAAGAAAACAGGATGAAGCAAAGAGTAATGGTAAAACTTATGGAATGTATTTATTACAGAGAATAGCCAGCCTCTTTGACCCTCAATGGCTTCTGCACATGTACAGCATTTATGATGTCCAAATGGTAAAGAACTGAATCCTCCAGCTCTGGTTAAGCTTCAGATGAGTATAACCCCAGGAGTCATTTTTAAATGCATTTTAATTGACAGCATTTATGATGTCCAAATTGTAAATAACTGAATCCTTCAGCTCTGGTTAAGCTTCAGATGACTCTAACCCCAGGAGTCATTTTTAATTACAACCTCATGAGAGATCCTGAGCCAAAATCACCCAGCTAAACCATTCCCGGATATCTGGCTGTCTAAAACTGTATGAGATAACAAACATTTGTTGTCTAAGCATCTATGTTTTGGGATAATAGTTTCATAGTAATAAATAATATGCATAGTTTTGATTTTGGGAACATGTAAGGGATGATAGCTATTAGAAAAAAGGACCCAAGACACATTAATGAAAAGCAAAGTGTGAACCCTGTTAGGCTCCTGATTTGAACGAATCAATTGTAACAAACTAATCTTGAAACAAGTAGGGAAATTCAAATTTAGACTAGTACATGTTGACATTAAGCATCACTTTTAAGGTCGCAGTGAGCCGTAATCACACCAGTGCACTCCAACAAGGGCAACAGAGTGAGACCCTGTCTCAAGTAAAAATAAAAAAGAATCACTGTTAAATAACAGCATGGTGGTTATATTAAAAAGAAGATTATCAGTTAGACATACATACTGAAATAGCTGAGTATAATAAGCTGTTCATAATTTGATTTAAACTACTCCAGCAAATTAAAAGGGGTGCAGTGGGGAAAATGATAAAAAAAGAATGCCAAAATATTGGCAAGTGTTGAAGCCACATGATGACTACAATGAAGAGCTGATTATTCTACGTCTGTTTCAACATTTATATAAAAAGTCTACTCAGCTTTTCATTATATTGGCATATGATTTTACAGATTTTAATTATATGCTTTTTCATTTTTTTAGTTTGTCAAACTGCAGTATCTACTGATCTCTGAAGATTTTTAGCCTTCTTCTCCTTACCATTTACGTTTTTGACAACGTCACATAGTTTTCCAGTAACAGGCACTGGCTTCATATGAAGAAGGGTAACATTATCCCTTTCGGTTTTTTTTAATGATGCTCAGTATCTTGCTGATTCTTTTAACTGAACAACGTACTAACACTACATTTCTTCAGAATAAAATTCACAGTTCCAAGGTTCCTTTTATGGGAGTTAAGTAACAACTCAGAATCTTCATTTTAATTTGGACTATTACACATTATAAGAGATTGCTATGTTAATAAATTATAAATAATATATTTTATGTTGGTAATTCTCAAATTATTGAGCAAATTGATCTAAATAACTGGCAACATCAAAGACTCGTTATACATTAAAATGTATTTATTAAAGCAGCCTATAATTCATGCTGGGAATCCACAAATAATAAATATATTTATCTAAAGCTGTGCTCTTAAAATAGTCACTAGCCACATGTGGCTACTGAGCACCTGAAATGTGGCTTGTCTGTACTGTGGTATGTTGTTTGTGTTTAAAGTATTCCAAATCAGTGTCCCATCCCAGATTTCCAATACACCGTACCAAAATAATTATACTGGATATATTAGGCTAAACAAAATTAATTTTACCTTTTCTTAAACATTTTTCTAGTGCAGCTAAACATAAAATTTTAAATTACATGTGGCCTCTAATTCTTTTGTACAGCGCTAATCTAGAATTAGATTATTAAGTGTTTAAATGATGTCACTTATTAATTGTACAATTTTCATACTGTATGTTTTAATTAAGCTAACAGTTAACAATTGTACCAAGGCATACAATACTACTCTAAAGGAATTAAATGCATATAAACAGTGTTAATCTACTATCTCTGGAAAAAGGAACTTGGCTGCTGGGGACAGAGGTGGGAGAGAGAATTTTCACTGGATATCCTTTCACATTTTTAAAATTTTACTTATTTGAAAATGCTCAGTTAAAACAAACACTTCATAGAATGTTTAGATATTGCTAGTAGAGCCTTAATTCCCAATTCTTTATATGTAAACAGCAAACATTATTTGGTACAAGGATCCTTCCAACTGTCATTCTATAACAGTATACACCGCTTGAAATGGGATTTATTTAAAAACAAATCTATAGTTCACTTGATATAGGCATTAAACTCCCATCATACCTATACTCTGCTTTAGTCCATTTCAGCCCACATCTGCTTTAGTTCTAGTTTTGGCAGTAGCATTTTGGTACAGAGGAGGACTAACTAAACTAGGAAAGGCTTAAGTAATAAGAAATTCTTCGCAAACCACTGATTCATCAGCAAAATGTCATCTGCTAGTCCACAATGACTGTTGCTCATCCAACAGACAACTCTATGGATTTATTTTTTTGGCGGGCGAGGGGGGTTTGTTTGTTTTTGAGACAGGTTCTGTTGCCCAGGCTGGAATGCAGTGGAGTGATCACAGCTCACTACAGCCTCCACCTCTTCATTCAACAATGTAAACAATCCTCCCACGTAAGCTTCCCAAGAAGCTGGAACTAGAGGCACATGCCACAGCACCTGGCTAATTTGTTTTTAATCGTTTTTTTTTTTTTATTTTGTAGGGACAGGGTCTCACTATGTTACCCAACCTAGTCTCAAACGCCTGGGCTCAAGTGATCCTCCCGCCTCCGCCTCCCCAAAGTGCTGGGATTATAGGCACTTTGTGGGATTATAGGCACTTTGTAGGATTATAGGCACGTTATAGGTGTGAGCCACCACACGTGACCAGGCAACTCTGAAAGTATCACCAAAGGATAACAGCATTCTATTCGAAAGTGGTTAGTCCATTTTAGGCTATGTTTTGTTTGTTTTTGTTTTTTGTAATGTGATTGATAACCGTAATCACTTGTTTCTGGTGGTGAAAATACATTTTACCTCTATCTGACCCATTAAACAAATGGTTAGAGCACCACCTGGTGTTTGTTTTGAAGTGGAATTGTGGCTTTAAAGGTCCTAACATGCATAGGCAATTCACAGAAGTCACATTTCAGTATCTGGAAGGCACCCTAGAGATTGGGAAGTACTTAGTCACATTCTGCAGAACTCCAAGGGTTTCAATGAAGCACCTTAGTGCCTGCTGTCTGAAGTCTGTTGCCCTTCAATCCCCTATTTTAAATATAGAGCTTTCAAGTTATATTTCATTCAGGACTAAAGACATTCTTTTGAAATCCCTGGGTGGGTCCAATTTTCACATTTTACAGTGAAAGAATATCAAAACCCAGGGAGACTAATTACACATCCAAAGATAGATTATTTAGGGAAGAAAAAGTTTGACTTAAAATACACTGCTTTTTTTCTATTAAGACATATTGCTATATTTACAAAATTATAAAAGGCTATTATCTTACCAAAAAAACCCACTCTAACTAGTTATCCTTTCCCTCTATTTTAGAAATCTTTTTCAATTAGAAAAAGCATGCATAGATGCTGAAGAGAAGAGGGAGATAAAACAGCACCTAATTATAACACAAACTAAAGTGTGAAATCACCAGTCTGAATTTCACTATCCTCCCCTTTATATTCATATAAACACTTTAGGGATTTTTTTCTTTCCAATAAATGGAAACATACCTGACATACTGTTCTATTTGGTTTTTAAACATCAAATCATATCAGTAAATCAGAACTTTTCCTAGCTGTGTTCAAGGCATGACTAAATACATAAAATGTTTATAACAATGCTGCAATAAACACTTCTACACACGTAGTTTCCCACACATGTGCTCTAAACTCTATTTTACCTTCAATCTGACCTGCTTGTGTCTGAGCTCCTGTATATGGTGGTTGCTGTGGCTGAACTCCTGGTGGGTGAGCTGCTGAGGAGGAGGAAGCAATGCTGTCGGGTGTTCCTGAACGATCTTCTGCAGGAGCACTGGGTGGCCCTGGATAGTTAAAAAAAAAAAAAAAGGTCAGGTTAGTATCCAATATAAGGCCTTCTTCCAGCAAGCTCAAGGAATAAGTTTGGTTAAAAGACACTAAAAGTAGTATAGAATAAGTATATAACCACAAATGTGGCTTTTTACATTTTTTTAAATGTATGTTTTTTATTTTTTCCTTTGCTCCAGTCCCTTAAACCAAAGCTACAACTGGAAATCCTTCCTTATAAAGTATGGAGTACTATATTCCTGAGTCTTAACCACTCCCTGCAAAAAACAAAACTCATGTCTGCAATGCCAATATCCCCCCATTCCAAGCAATGTATTCTGCACATCAACCAAAATTATCACTTCATTCTTCAAGGGGTCTCTACTGCCCATAAATTAAGGTCAACCCCCTAGTTTGCATTAAGGGTCCAAACATTGTTTCTCACAATTTCTCTTCTCACATGCCTCCCTTTCAGCTAAACTAACCCTAACCTTCTCCCCACTCCCATTATATATCTAATATTTTTGACCTCTATTTCATTTATCACTGTTCTTTCCACTAATACCACCTCAAATATTTAATGTAACATTTACATATTTAAATATAACATTATTTAAAATCCAATTATAATTCCACACTTCTAGTAAGCCTTCTTAACTCATGAATACTTTTTTCCAGTAGCAAATTTCAATCTAGTTTACTTTTATTATCCCATACTGACTTCTACTTTGCATTTCTGAACAGCCCCCATTTTCGCTCTTAAGACTCTGAGCTCTTTTGGCTGGGCTCCTGACTCTTGATTCTTTTTGTCTGCCTCACAAGGCCTAGCCCTCTAATTTACACATGGAGCCACTATAATTCTTCCAAAACAATGAACACAGAAATGAATGGAGAGAATATATTACAGTTCCAATGCTGTGACAGTCAAAAAAGATATTCTGAGGACAATGCAGATATGTTTTATTCCTTTAAATTCCTTTTGCTTTGGCAATGCAGAGGAGTGCTTAAAAGCATAGGTTTTGCAGCCAGACTACCTAGGTTCAAATCCTAGTGCTGTCACTCACAAGCTGTGTAACTCTGGACATGTTACATAATCTCTGTGCCTCAGTTTCCTCATCTGTACAAAGGATGTACAAATTCCTACTTCATAAGGTTACTGTGAGGATTATGAGTTAACAAGAGCTTATAGCAAGGGCTTTAAAAAGGGATTATACAGCAACAGCTTATAAAGTGACCACTACCCAGAAAGTTCCATGTAAGTACTTGCTATTATCAGCAGACTAATTTTACTAAGGGCAAACCTCTATCTTCTGCTCTGGTATATCCCCAGAACTTACCACAGTATTAGGTACACAGTTGACAGCTGACAGTCCAAGTATTAATAAGAACCTAAACTAGGATATAATAGTGGTAATGCAATGCAAGAGAGACTTATTACCAGAATAAAATGGATAATGGTTTCTATCTATCACCATTTTACTTAAATTTATACGTATGTAGATAAATACATACATTCTTCCTACATTTTACTTAAATTTATATATATGTAGATAAATACATACATCACATTCTTCCTACAAAAGACACTATGTTATTAGACTCTATATATGTATGTTTGAATCCTCTTTCCTCCTTTACATGTAATTTATGACAGTTAAATGTTCATTTCATCTTTTTAATACTTCATCCCCCCTTCCCATTGCCACATTCGCTATTATAATAAGCCACATTTTACCACATCACACCTGAAAAACTACAAAAGTATCCTAGCTACGCATACAGTTTTTCCTACTACAATTCAACACAGCTATGACAGAAATGGTCTTCAAATAATGTGAATCACATTAATATTATTCTAGTGTGGAATATACAATTAAAATTTAATTTTGATTTAACTGCATATTAATTAAATATACAATTTAATGAAGTCTGACCTCTTCAGATTTTCACACACCTTTAGTGAATAATTCCACGAAAGTCTCTAAGAAATACAAAATGAATAGACTGAATACTGTATTTCCAACTACAGATAAAGGCAAAGTAAATCCATCAGAGAAACTCTCCCCCAGGTAACAACTAAAAACCTGAACAAAACAGAAGAAACTATTTGAAGTAACTGAAAGTCAATCAGAAACCAGAGGTTACCCCCATAAAATTAGAATGGATAAGAATTAAAAGCCCTGACCTCTGCAGCTCCAATAGCAGAAAACCAGTGTTAATAGCCTCATGGCTGGACAAGGAGCTGAAGATTTAGGAGGAAAATCCCTGGAGTGAGGGTGCCAATGAAAGGGTAAGACCCCAAATCTAGGTATATATACTCTGCCCAAACCCCCAGCTGACCATAGAGCTGGGAGAGTGGAGGAGGACATCTCAACAAGGCTCAGAGG
The DNA here is from genome assembly GCA_963573385.1 of Cacajao melanocephalus. Taxonomy (NCBI): domain Eukaryota; kingdom Metazoa; phylum Chordata; class Mammalia; order Primates; family Pitheciidae; genus Cacajao; species Cacajao melanocephalus. The sequence continues at coordinate 53,525 of CAUYLG010006065.1, read as the reverse complement.
AAAAGCAGCACCTGGAGCAAGCTGAAAGGACTGAGCACGCGTATCAGCTGCTATACACCATAGGGATAAAGGAGTAGTAATTTTGAGTATGTGAAAGTTGTCAAAACCAAAACGAAGTCATTAATATTGAAAAAATATAAAAACTCTGATAAGGCCATGAAGAGAGGGTTCTCACAAAAACTATCACGAAAGAGTTCAAAAACCACAGCTTATACAAAGTCCATCACAACTTTACAAAAAAAAAAAAAAAAACCTTCTGTGAGGACATTTGCCGGGAAACACCTGTCCAACCTCAGACCAGCATCACTCTTTGAAATAATTATCTTTGTAGCCAACAATAATTATTTCAAAACAATTACGTATTCTCATTTTTTCCTTTAAAAACCTTTGTCTGCCTTTACATCGCTGAATATGCACACAGTTTACTATGGCATACATATTCTCAATGCAATGCCCTATTCCCAAATATCTTTTTCTTTTAGAGAGCCCTTTTCTGTTTGTTATTTATGTTGACAAGTCCATACAAATCAACTCCCTGCTACAGCAACAATATCAGAAAACCCTCAAAATAACAAAAAAAATCCTAAGTCTCTACAACATATTAACCAGAATGCCTAGTTTTCAACCAAATACTATCAGACTGGCAAAGAAACAGGAAAATGTGACCCTACTGGGGGTGGGAAGTATATGGGGCGGAGAGGAACCAATCAATAGAAAATGACATCAAATGGGTCCAAGTGCTGGATGTTGCAGACAAACATTTTAAAGCAGCTATCCTAAATATTTTTAAAGAATCAAACATAAATACATTCAAATAATTAAAGGAAAATATAGTTTAATGAATGTAAAATAAAGTACCTCAACAGAAAAACAGAAACTATAAAAACAACTCAATGGAAATTCTAAAGCTGAAAGCACAATTAAATAATTCACCAGAAATGTTCAACAGCATATCAGAAATCACAGCGACTTTGAAGAGAGTTCAGCAGAAATCACCCAATCTGAAGAACAGAGACAAGACTGAAGAAGAATGAACCTTAAACACCCATGAGACAGTATCAAACTCTCCAATGTACGTGTTATTAGAACCCAAAAAGAGAAAAAGCAGGAAAAAATAGTGAAGAAATGACAAAAGTTTAAAAGAAAGAATAAAACAATACAGGTACTGTTCTGAAGTTTAAAAACTTATTTATATTAAAAAAAAGTCTATACTAACATAATTTAACCAGAAAATCTACATTTAATTTTCAATTTCCCTAAGATAAGTCAAATATAATTTGAATACTGCAATGAATCAAATTATAAAATATTTCAGATTTTTTAAAACTTTCTAAATTTTACTTTCAAAAATATACTTGAACCAAACAGTGGTTATTCTTTAAGGGGGAGGGTGCTACTGATGCGAAGAGGACATAAGAAAGCTTTCTGTTGTGCTGGAAATCATCTACACTTAAATCTAGTTAGTCTTTTATATAAGTGTACACATATGTAAAAATTTGTTGACCAGAACCCTTAGGATCTGTGCACTTCACCATATCCAAGTTATTCTTCAATTAAGAAAGAAGGAAAGGCAAGGAAGAAAAGATTAAGAAAATGAAGGATGCAAAAGAGATAGAAACTAACTTACCTGAAACCTGATCATCTGTTAAGCCAAATGCTGACATAACATTTTTATTGATTTCATCTTGGTTTTTTAAAGGATCAAAAGCTGACATACTTGCTGCCATAACCTGAGTAGACTGTTTTCCAGAAGAATCAGAAGCAGGCTTTTCTTCCCTACCATCCACAGTATCTATAAGAACAGAGGAATAAACAAACACTTGTTTCCTTTTTATCTATACTCAATAAGGCCTAAAAGTACAAGATAGGGAAATAATGTATGTGTATAATGATAGTCTGGAATGTTACAGGATTATAGATCATTTTATTTTCTTCTTTATACTTTTTAATATTTTTACTTCTAAAATCAGGGAGGAAAGGGCAAAAAAAAAAACAAAAGATGAACATCAGCTTTTCCAAAAAAATTATCTACCTCCTTTCATAAAAAATATTAGATTAAAAAAACACAAGCTCCTTGATAAACTTTTTTTATTTTTTTGGAGCCCTATGACCTATATCCTAGTATCAGATACCCACTGGGCACTCTGGAAGTAAGAGTTATAGAAACTAAGGCTTTATTTTATAAAAAGATAAGAAACTTAACTAAGGTTATAATCTCAAATTCCACATTTTATTTCTACTGTCTACAGGTCCACTATTAAATTACATGGAAATCAAGCCAACCATAATTAATTCATAAACTTCCAAAAATACCACATTAAAAACATTTTTGAATTTGCTACCTTAAAATACTTACTAAAATACTTGTTAAAATGCTTACAGATAAAATGATGTATATGGGATCTACATCAAAATAATATAGGAAGAGAGCCAGGTCCAATAGTTCACGCCTGTAATCCCAGCACTTTGGGAGGCCAAGGTGGGTAGAAGACTTGAGGCCAGGAGTTCGAGACCAGCCTGGCAAAACCCCATCTCTACTGAAAATACAATAATTAGCCAGGCATGGTGATGCATGCCTATAATCCCAGCTACTCAGGAGGCTGGGGCACGAGAATCACTTGAACCAGGGAGATGAAGGCTGTAGTGAGCTGAGATCTCACCACCACTCCTGTCTGGGTAACAGAACAAGACTGTCTCACCAAAAAAAAAAGAAAAGAAGGGGTGGAAGTATGTGTAGTATAGATAATATGATACTATGAGCTGGTAATTGTTGAAATTGGATGTGGCTTTATGGGATTCATTATAATGTCTACTTTTGTATATACTTCAACTTTTCCATAATGTTTAAAACAACAACAGAAAAAACAAAATGTTAAATATTATGAGCAGGTTAAATTTAAAATCATGCTTTTTTAAGGATACTAAGATATTCCATAGGCATTTATACAACTGTCTTGTGAAAGAAAAGGAGTTCAACAATAACCTACATTTTACAAATAGGAATCCAAGTCCAAGATACAAAAGACATCAAAACCAAACAAAACATAACACAAACAAGTAAACAAAGACAGTTGCTAACCATTTACTCAATTAAGATACAATGATTATCAATTTTGTTACCAACAAGTAATTGAACAACAGTTCTTATATCACCCCTGTAACCAATACAAAATTTATCTTCTGAAAGAAATGTAAGTGCTAAATGGAATATTAAGTACCCACAGCACACACTGGCTGCCAGCTCTCATTCATTCCTAACATACCATTCCAGGCTACCCTCATATTTTCTAAATTTTTGGAAAAGAAAACTCCTAGAAGTACTCCTTTAAAACGTGTCTCCCAGTTATCTATCTTCCCTACCAACTTCCTTCCTCTGATCCCAAGAGCATACCATTCCAGTCTTACAGACTGTTTCCCCTTACATCTCACTACCTATGCCTCTTTTTACTTATCACAAACTAAAACCATCAGGAAACACACAATATGTCCTACTACCTGCTCCATTAGATGCTGGAGATACTGGAACAGGTCAATCTCGTATCTAAGGTAGTTTACACATCATTTGCCTCACAGAGGAAAACAAGCATCCAAGAACCACTGTAATGAAAGATGAAGACCACAGGTCTTGCTGAGGATAAGCCGCAGGTTCTAAATAGCACTGATAGCTGGTTGGCAATTTCGTTTTGTGGACTAGATTTCAGTTTCTGGTGTGGGGTGGGGGGGGTGGTTTATTTTATGTATGTTCTTTTTCTTCAGAAGCAGATAATTAAATTGGAATATGTTTTAAGAGCTTAGAAGCTTAAGAACTTTCACAGAAGCCAGGTGGTGAAGAGGTAAGCTATCTTATTAAGTGCATGAGAAAAAAAACAAATTAGATCTCTTTAAAAAGAATGCAGATTGTATTACTCTCATATCATCTTATCATCAACTATGTCAGACAGGACACAATGACTAGAAGATGGCAATACAAGGAAACAGTATGTGGCATAATTTCCAAGATGCAGAAACCAATTTTAACATCTTTTACGTTAACATAGGTAAAAAGCTAACAATAACATATATATAAATATAGAAACAAAGAATAAAGAAAAAGTACATACAGAAGCAAGAATAGGTGAAGAAAAAGTTTCACCTAAACCAAAAAACTCATAAATCTATTCCTTTGAGTAGAATGTGGGCTACTGTAGCTAATTTCTGTACAGTACTGGCTATACTGGTTAAATTATCATCTATATTTCCTAATATTCTGCAGATGGTTAAATCTCCTGAAATTACATGCAAATGTGTCAGCATCTATGAATTCTTCCGGAAAAAAGGTCTAAATTCTTCATTGATTCTTGATCTAAAATTGGAACTTTTTGTTTAGAGGGATTGGGTTCAGAACAGGAAACCTTCTTTGACCTGAAATATAAAAGGTTTCATCATAAAGTGATCAAGAGAATCTGATTATAGTATTTCAGCAAATCTCCATTATGTTCTGAAATAGAAGTGGAACTAGAAATCACTAATCAATCACCAAATATTTATTAAGCATCTACCACTAACATAATTCCACATGACTATTAAAAGACAGGAAGACAGAAATGATGAAAAATGCATCTTTATTTAGACTGTAACTAAAATAAAGATAGAAAACAAAAATTTCCAAATTATTTAGTGGCCAAAAATAGAATACATGCCATTTCCACAAAAATTATCTCGTGTTAAGTCCTTTATATGCAGCCATCCAGACTAGATTTTTTAAATTACTATTTCACAATATGAACAGTTTTAAACATATCAAAATTTATAAGCAAACAAAGAATTCGTAAAAAAATAAATAAGAGTTTTCTTTAAATGCAACATCTAAGAGTCTTAAACAAAAGAAGAAAGCAGTTTTTTTAACTCTACTTTCAAGCCATAACACATACTTAAATTTCAGTCCACATTTTAAAACACATTTGGTCCAAAATTATGTCCATTCCAAATGTCAACACATCTTGCTTTATCTTAACACAAATAGTACGTTATCTGTAAAAGGGGGAAAAAATCAGTTCTTTATTAAAAATTGTGTTTCAACTTTACAATATACCATTTTTAATGTACAATACTAAGTGTTTTTTAGTTGAAACTACTTCCAATACTACATTCAACTCATGAAATGATTTTTAATTCCTAAGGTTCATTATCTATTATATTAAAAAGGGTTCATGAGTCAAAAGGATTTGAAAACCGACCTGTGTAATAAACCTCAAAGTCCAAGACTAGTTGTAAAAGAATCACCCAGAAAACACTTCAAAACTGGGACTTCCAGGCCCTACACTCCAGTAAGTCTATGATGAGATCCAGGAATTGGTATAATGAAACCTCCTAGTAATCCTGATAAACAGTAAGGTTTAGGAACACAGACAGCAACACTAGTAGAGAAGCAGAGGAAGGAACAAGAGAGAGACACAATGGGGTGCCATCCTTCTCCTACTTAAAAACAGGTTTTCAAAACCTGCAAAATAAACATAAGAACAATAAATTAGAATATAATGGATTCAGAGTTTACCATTTTCAGGAATATTGGTGGAAGGTCCTGGTTCTCCAGGTGGTTCCAAGCTATCCAATAAACGATTCACTTTATTTCGAAGTTCTATCAGTTCTCGACGGAGGTATTTCACCTGACTTGATTCAAGGGGTCTTGGTTGGCCATTAACTGAAATAAAAGCATTTATTTGCTTAAAATGAGAAGTTCATGAATAAGCATATAAACAATGTGCAACAAGGAAAATAAATACAATTCCTTTAAAAAAACAAAAAACAAGATATTGATGTAATGAAGTAACTTTTTTTTTTAAAAAAAGAAATTATTTATGGCTAATAACTTATTTTGGAAAAAAGCAGCATTCATCAGTCTTTCTTGACGCCAAACCTATGACATATGGCATTACTGGTAAAAAGGTTTAGCAGGAAAATTCAACTACAATAAAATAAATAATCCAATAGAAAGCTCTACTTTTTAACAGAAATTATTAAATTTAATAACAATCATTTAACTTCAAAAGCTCATTTTATTTCTTGCTATTCTTAAAATAATACAAAAACACTTTATACATAAAATGTTTAAAGATGTAACATTACTGATAGGTCTGTTATCCCCTTTGCATAATTTTGTCTTGAAAAAAAAAACCGGCTAATTAAAATAGTTGATCTTAAAAGAAATTGCTAAAAAAATACATGCACGGCCAGCCGTAGTGGCTCACACCTGTAATCCCAGCACTTTGGGAGGCTAAGGTGGGAGGACTGCTTGAGCCCAGGAGTTCAAGACCAGCCTGAGCAATACAGTGAGACTTTGTCTCTACAAAAATCTTAAAAAATTAGCCAGGTGTGGCAGCATATGCCTGTAGTCCTAGCTACTCAGGAGGCTGAGGTGGGAGGATTGCTGGATCCTGGGAGGGGAAGTCCAGTTGGCCGAGATCACTCCACTGCACTCCAGCCTGCCCTCCAGCCTAGATAACAGAGTAAGACCTTGTCTGAAAAAATTTTAAAAAACAAAATATACATTTTAAAATATATGCAGAACTTATCAACATCACAACTGTCCTTCAAAGCACCTACTTTCAGAGGCAGAATATAAGCCACAAAATGACAGAGATTAGTTGGTAATCACTGGTTGTGATTTTTTTAATGAAAGCAACATTACTTCAATTATTATTCATTTTGTCCAAATGACTTTCAGTTGACTTAAAAAAATGAAATCCTTCATTCAGCAACAAACATTGCCACCACTCAGGTTATTTTTAAAAAGAAAAAATTAAAAAGTGACACAAGGCTCTGATTGCAAACACCAAGACAGGAGTTCAAAAATTAAACTAAAATGCTTTACGCATTGCCAGTATACATACATACAAACTCCTGAAGTCCCTAATTAGAAAAGGACATCTATGTCCTAAAAGTTCAGGGCAATTCTTTGTTAAATATGTTTCAAACATCAAATCACCAATTATAAGCTTTTAGAAGAAAACTCTTCAGTAATTCATATTCCCTGGATAGCTATGAAGCTCAATACAATTTCCTACCTACATCAATTAGTTATTGGTTTTCACTTGGTATTACTGCTTTTTCTTCTCCAATATTTGAGGAGAAAAACAGCTCCTAACAGCCAGAAACTGGTCTGGTACAGTTAAGATAGGCCTTAGGGTTGCTAGAAGCTGGCCTGGCGCTCACAGGTAGGCCGTGGTGTTCTCCTGTTGAATGTTAAATATTTCAAAGAACACCAACATTACAAAAAATTATAATCTGTGATAGATCAAGAGTCCATAATCATGTCAACACTCAGACAAAAACAACACTGACCACATCAGAAAAATGACCAAACCACCTTCTATCCTGGCCAATGACTGCTACTGCTTTACCAACTGCAGCTTCAGCCTCAATTCATTCCTCTCCCCTTCCAGATAAGATTTAGTAAGATTCAGTCCTCACACCTTCTAGATAAGATTTGGTAAGATACCCAATCACAGAATCATCTCCACTTCCTGAGCATTCAATGCAGAGCGAAGCTCTACCTCCTTGAACCTTACCCAAAATCAGCTAACACAAACTCAAGCCCTACAAAAAAATCCTTTTCTAACATACTCCTAAGACATTCTATTGTTCTCCGTGGTACCCATTCTCCCTTGCTGCAGTAACTCGGTAAACCCAAATCTGTTAACTATGGGTATATTCCTGGTGATCTTTGGAGCACACTGATACATCTCACCAGAACTTTTAAGAACCTTGCACTTACATTCCTAGTATGGCCTATAATCTGTTATTATCTACTTAGTGGGTTTAAGAACACTATACTTCAAATTATACTTAATTAAAAGTTTAGATTAACTAAGTTTAAAGTAAGTTAATATTAGGTATCAACTTGATTGGATTAAAGAATGCCTAGATGACTGGTGAAGTACTGTTTTGGGTTGTGTCTGTGAGAGTGTTGCCAGAGGATATTGAGATTTGAGTCAGTGAACCAGGAGACGAAGACCCATCTTCAGCGTTGTGGGCACCATCCAAACAGCTACCAGTGCAACTCTGACAAAACAGGTGGAAGAAGGCAGGATAAGTTTGCTTGCTGCGTCTTTGGCTCTTTCTTCTTCCTTTGCCAGATGCTTGCTTCCACTCCTCCTGGCCTTGGACATCAGACTCCAGGACAAGAGACTCCAGGTTTTTTGGCCTTTGGACTCTAGGACTTGTACCAGCAGCTTCCCAAGGGACTCTCAGGCCTTTGGCAACAGACTAAGGCTGCACCATGAGTTTCCTGGTTTTCAGGCTTTTGGACTTGGACTTCGCCACTATCAGCCTCAGCTTCTCTTTCCCCAGCTTACAGATGGCCTATCAAGGGACTTTGCCTTGTAATCACCTTGCAATTCTCCCTAAAAAACTCCTATATATCTTATTGGCTCCATTCCTCTGGAGAACCCTAATACACATAATAATGTATCTTCATTAGTGCGAATATAATTTTAAGACTTTAATAAATCATTTCAAGCACACAAGATAAACTTACTAAACACCCATCTTTGTTAAACCTTAAGGTTTCCCCCCACCACCCTGCCCCGAGACGGAGTGTTTCTCTGTCACCCAGGCTGGAATGCAGTGGCCAAATCTCAGCTCACTGAAACCTCTGTCTCCCAGGTTCATCGATTTTCCTGCCTCACCCTCCCAAGTAGCTGAGATTACAGGCACATGCCACTATGCCCAGCTAATTTTGTGTGTGGATGTATTTTTGGTATAGATGGGGTTTCACCATGTTGGCCAGGCTGGTCTCGAACTCCTGACCTCATGACTTCATGATCTGCCCACCTCAGCCTCCCAAAGTGCTGAGATTACAGGCATGAGCCACCACACCCAGCCAAACCTTAATATTTTTTTCATCTTTGCTCCTAACCACTAAGGAATGAAACAGCATAGACATAATTAAATCTCCCAGAGTACCTTTCCTCAAAACCCATTCCCCTACTTGATTTTAAATAGTTTTATGTTCCATCCAAAACAATCTTGCCATGTTTGATTTATCCCAGTATCTTTTGTTGAATATAATTATAATTGGTATTTTAGTTACATTTATAATCCTTTTATATTAGACATACAGAAGTTATTCTATGTAATAAAAGACCCCACATAAGGTAAAAGAATTCCCTTTCATTCGTAGTCTGCTGACTTTTTAACGTAATTGAAATGTCAATGGTTTTTCTTTATCTACAGAGATGATTCAGTTTTTCTCCTTTAATCTGTTATATGGAAAATAGTATTTGATTTTCTAATTTAAAGCAATCTTAGACTTCTTGGGTGAGCAATCTTGACAATGGTGTGTTTTAATATTCACTGCCGAATTTGATTTATAAATATTACTTGGTATTTTGTATCTATGTTCATAACTGACACTGGTCTGCATTTTCCTGGTTTTCACGTTAACGTTGTTCATAAGTGACACTGGTCTGCATTCTCCTTGGCTGGTTTTCATGTTAGTGTTGGCTAAATACTATCTAAAGCAAGGGTCCCCAACCCCGTGCTGGTCTGTGGCCTGTTAGGAACCCAACCAGGTCACACAGTAGGAGGTAAGTGGTGGGCTCTGCCTCCTGTCAGTTCAGCAGTGGCATTAAATTCACATAAGAGTGTGAACCCTATTGTAAACTGCACATGTGAGGTGGAACAGTTTCATCCCAAACCTTTTCCTGCCCCCATCCATAGAAGAACTGTCTTCCGTGAAACCAGTTTCTGGTGCAAAAAGATTGGGGACTACTGGTCTAACATATCAGACTTACATGTTAAGCCCTGAGAATAAGTAACAATATACTGTAATGTGAAGGAAGACAATTACAATTCAAAAATTCTAATACAGCCAAATTAAAACTATAATGCTGTAATAGGGATACCTAAGTTATATCTGATTTCAAAAAAAAATAACGTACTTAACACACTCTGTTCTTATTGAATTAAATTTCCATCATTTTCTTAAAACATACAGTCATAAGCTTCAAGTAATCTAAAACAACTACCTGAATGCAAATAAATGTAGTAATATTTGAATAAGTTATTGCTTAAATGAGTCTTTAAAAGGAAAAAAGCCAAACATCTTTAATAAAAATACAATGAATAGTAAATTTATTAGAAAGTTTACTACTCACCAAATAATGTCAGTTTTAGTATCCTACTACACTGAATTGCAAAGGAAAGGTCAGAACTATCAAAAATTGTTATAAGATCTCCATCTGGAATTAAAAAAAAAGTTTCAGATTTGTATAAGCAGTAAACTAGAACACATATAAAATTAAAAATCCAAAATGTAGATTGTAGAACGTAGTTGGACTCTCCCATGAAAACCTTAAACTTTAACAGTTTGCCTAGCAAAAATGCATTTGTTCAAAAACACACTAAATCAATTTTGCTTATTACTCTTATGGCAAGGTATTTACACACATCCACATGAAAAAATGGAGCTAAGGGTAATGCATTAAGTGCCTTAATTTTTACTAGTCACTAGGAAGAGATTCATAGATAGCAGTATCATAAATTGTTGGTTTAGACTGAAATCTTTTCATTCCAAAAAATTTAAATATTTTACCAAAAGTTAAAGAAATAAAAAAAGATTCCCAAAGTTCAAATCTTAATCCTAGATACAGTAAAACACTACTGCTGCAGAACTGCTTTAGTGACTGGATAGACAGTAAGTTCTTTCAGGTCACTGACCATTTTGATATTAAGATGGAAACAATCAACTCTCCCCAGAAAAATATTTATATATACAAAACAGTGCATATTTAAGACTATGAAATCCCCCAGATCTCAGGGATAAAGAATACTATAATTAGCACACCAATCATATGTGTCAAAAGCTTTCATAGGGCTAAAGGAAAAACATGTTCTCTTAAGAAGGCAAGAAGAGAAAAGCAGACAATGAGTTCATCAGGGTCCTCTTCGGGGTATCTTCACAAACAACTGGGTGGCAAGGAGTTCTGTCCTGAGAAGGCCACAAGACTACTTCAGGGATGCTCTGCTGCACCATTTTAATACTAATTAGGCCGATTTATTTTGGACAAAGACGACAAAACTGAGAATTTTATAACTGTTTTGGCTCCTTATAACCAGACCCACGTTCCGTAACATGCCTGTTTAATGTTCAACCTTCATAAACACATTTTTAAAAGAATATAAAGTATGTATGTAAAAGAAGAAAACTTCCTATAACTTTTTTTCTTTTCTGAATCCTACAACAGAAACAGTATTTCTGATGGTGGGAACTTTACCTAAGCCATCCCTCTACTATAGTGTCTACAGAATCTAAGGGACACAAATCTAAACAATCAAAAACTTTTTGACCGGGGGCGGGGGTTCACACCTGTAATTCCAGCACTTTGGGAGGGTGAGGCAGGCGGATCACCTGAGGTCAGGAGTTCGAGACCAGCCTGGTCAATATGAAGAAATTCTGTCTTACTAAAAATGCAAAAACTACCCAGGTGTGGTGGCATATGCCTATAATTCCAGCTACTTGGGAGGCTGAGGCAGGAGAATCGATTGAACCAGGAGGCGAAGGTTGCAGTGAGCAAGATCACGCCACTGCACTCCAGCCTGAGCAACAGAGCAAGACTGTCTCAAAAAAAAAAAAAAAAAAAAAACTTTAAAAACACCAAATACATTGTAACTAAATGTGCAAAACAAATTACAACGAGGACACCTCCAGCTAAGGGTCCACAAACTGTGACCAAGAGACAAAATCCCTTAGTCGTTATAGGTCTGTGAATGAAGAACGGTTTTTACGTTGTAAAAAAAAAAAAAGATGAGACAGAGGCACTACGTGACTCACAAAGCTACAATATTCATTATCTCTGATCCATTAAAGAAAAAGTTTGCTGACCTTTACCCTAAACAAAAACAAGGTAGTTAAGAGAAAGCCCATCAATGAGGTCAGTTTGAAGTAAGAGGAAAGCATCTTCAAATGAAAAAAAGACAGTTAAAGGCCAGGCGCAGTGGCTCACGCCTGTTATCTCAGCACTTTGGCAGGCCAAGGCAGGAGGATCACTTGAGCCCAGGAGTTCAAGACCAGCCTGGGCAACACAATGAGATCCCCATTTTGACAAATAATAAGAAGAAGCCAAGTGCAGTGGCACGTGCCTATAGTCTCAGCTACACGGGAGGCTGAGTTGCAAGGACTGCCTGAGCCTAGGAGTTCAAGGCTTCAATGAGCCATGATCACGCCATTCTACCCTAGGCTGGGAGACAGAGCAAGACCCTGTTATCAAGTAAAAAAAAAAAAAAAATTTTTTTTAAAGACAAGGAAGTACTAGCCAGAGCAATTATGCAAGAAAAAAAAATAAAGGGTATCCAAATTGCAAAGGAAGAAGTCAAACTGTCTCTGTTTGCAGATGACATAATCATATACACAAAAATCTAACAACTCTACCAAAATCCTTAGAACCAGTAAACAAATTCAATAGAGTGGCAGGATACAAAGTAAATACAAAAAAAAAAAAGTAGTGTTTCTATACACATACAACAAAATGCAATCCCATTTACCATAGCTACAAAAAAAAATTTTTTTAATATCTAGGAATAATTTTAACCAAGGTGAAAAACCTCCACAAAAAAAAAAACCCTGGTGTAAGAAACTGCAGAGCATACATATGTTATGATATCCCATGCTTAGAGATTAGAAGAACTAATACTGTTAAGATGACAAAACTACTCAAAGCAGTTTACAGATTCAATGCAATCCCTATCAAAATACCAATATTCTTCACAGAAATTTTAAAACAAATCCTAAAACTTGTATTGAACTGCAAACAACCTCAGACAGTCAAAGCAATACTAAGCAAAGAACAAAACTGAAGGTATCACACTTCCTGACCTCAAAATACACTACAGAGCTATAATAAGCATGGACTGGCATAAAAACAGACCCACAGACCAATAGAACTGGCATAAAAACAGACCCGTTGACCAAGAGAACACACAGATCAACAGAACACACAGAACAATAAAACAGAATAGAGAACCTGGAAATTAATCCATGTTATCTATGGCCAACTGACTTTTGACAAAAGCACCGAGAACAGTCGTTAGGAAAAAGATAAACTCTTTAATAGGTCAGGAAAAGATTTCATGAATAAGACCTCAAAAGCATAGTCAATATAAGCAAAAATAAACAAATGTGATCAAACTGGAAAATTTTTCTGCATACCAAAGGAAACAATCAACAGAGTGAAAAGAGAACTTACAGAATGGGAGGAAATACAACTACTCATCTGGCAGAGGATTAATATTCAGAATATACAAGGAACTCAAAACATCTCAACAGCTAGAAAACAAATAATCCAATTTAAAAATCAGCAAATAATCTCAACAGACATTTCTCAAAAGACAACACAGAAATGGCTAATAAATATATGAGAAAACGCTCAACATCACAAATCATCAGGGAAATGCACACGTATCAGGAAAATGAAGACCACAGTGAAGTTCACCCCAGTTAGGATGGTTATTATCAAAAAGACAAATAACAAATGTCGACAAGAATGCAGAGAAAAGGGAACTCTTATACACTGTTGGTAGGAATGTAAACAGTACAGCCACTATGGAGAACAGCATGAAGGTTCCTCAAAAAACTATAAATAGAACTAACACATGATACAGCAATGCCACTACTGGGTATTTAACTAAAGGAAAGGAAACCAGTATACTGAAGAGACATCTGCACTCACATATTTATTTGCAGCACTATTCACAATAGCCAAGATATGGAATCATCCTAAGTGTCTAACAACAGATGAAATGATAAAGAAAATATGGTACATATACACAATGGAATACAATTCAGCCATAAAAAAGAATGAAGTCCTGTCATTCACAGCAATATGAATGGAACTAGAAGACATTAAGTTAAAAAGATACCACATGCTCTCTCTCTCTCTCTCTCTCTCATATGTGAAAGCTAAAAAAAAGTTGATCTCATACAAGTAAAAAGCAGAACAGAGGACAGTAGAGGCTGCGAAGGGTAGGGGAAAACAGAGATAGGGAGAGATTTATTAAAAGACACAAAATTACAACTAGATAGAAGGAGTAAGTTCCAGTGTTCTATAGAACTATAGGATGACTACAGTTAACAATAACATATTATGAAATTTCAAATAGCTAGAAGGAGAATATTTAATGTTTCTAATTCAAAGACATAAATACTTGAGATGATGGATATGCTGATTACCCTGATCTAATCCCATTATATGTATTGAAACATTACTATGTACCCCATAAATATGTACAACTATTATTTGTCAATTAAAACAAAATTTAACAACAACAAAAAAAGCACTCTTAGGACTTTGTTTAAAAAAAAAAGTTAAAAATCTGAATTGTAGTCTAGGCATGGTGGCTTATGCCTTTGGGAGGCCGGGTGGGGAGTATTGCTTGGGGACAGGAGTTTGAGTTTACAGTGAGGTATAATCACGCCACTGCACTCTAACCTAGGCAACAGCGTCAGACCCTGTCTTTAAAAAAAAAAAAAAAAAAAGGTTGATCAAATTAAGGCACACATTTCAAAGTCAGAGAGGTGAAAGTCAATGTATTATAAGCAGAAGAAAACAGGAAAAAAATTGCTCTCCTTTATTGTTTCACATGGGCAACTCTCAAAAATTTGTTTTGGGTGCTTAGACTACACATCACAAAAAGAAAGGAGAATTATACCTATAGATAGACGGCCAATTTAACTGATCACCAGTGATTCACTCTTCTCTTCCACAGCATAAGTTGTGCAAAGTGGCTGCTCAGTCAGGGACTACACTTCCCAACCAATTTGCCTCTTAGCAGAGTCATGTATCTGGGTATTGACCAATGTGATAAGGGCAGAAATGACATACAACACCATCAGGCCTAGTGAGTAAAATCTCTCATATGATTCTCCATACTCCGTCTTCACTCATCTGCCTGCCAATGTCAATGCCTATGGTGAGCTTATGAGCAACGTGTTTAAGGTAACAGCTTCTTTCAGCCTGGATATCTGAAAGATTTCTCGACTGTTAAACCACTCAGATTGTAAGATTTCTAATTATATCTGCTGGCATTATTTTAAGCCAACACTAACACAGACATTATATGTATTGTATTATTATTATTAGTGATAAGAAAATCAGGTTAAGCAGTGTCAGAGATGTTAAAAGGTGAAAGTATTTAACAAAGATGGTGTGGATACAGTGCTAAATAGTGAGGTCAAGATGAAATACACTGCAAGAAGTTCAATATAAAATCACATACTGGGGTCTGTTGGCAGGGAACAGGGGAGGAACAGCATGGGGGTAGGAAGGTTGGCAAGGGATAACATGGGGAGAAATGACAGATATAGGTGACAGGGGGATGGAGGCAGCAAAGCACATTGCCATATATGTACCTATGCAACAATCCTGCATGTTCTGCACATGTACCCGAGAACCTAAAGTGCAATAAAATATATTTATGTGTATGTATATGTATTACATATATATTAATATATATATATTTTACACACACACACACACACCCACACACACCCACTGGTAACCACCTAAAGAGAAAATTTCAGCAGAAATGTTAACAAAGAAGGCAGGTTAAAGAATAGGAAACATAGTCTAGTACTATAATTCTAACCAGTGTGTTTGCTAAAACATTTTTCATGCAAACCCTATTTCCATAAAAAGAGTTTTGTCAACAAATGAGTCTGGGAACACTGCACACTACAAATTTTTGAAAACTTATGTAAGCACATTACATACTCTGAAAATTCCTACAATAAAGAAACACTTTTGTCTTTGTTTAAAACAGCTTTCCCATACTTAGTTGACCATGAAGTCCTTCTTCATTCAATACAAACTACAACCTTTCTTTCGCTTTGGAAAATAAGAATAGAAAAAAAAATTTAAGCTAAAAGAAACCAGAATTATATGGACAAAAGGAGAAAACAATGTTTGTAAAAATGAATGTGAAAATGCTCTAACACTTAAAATTCCCTTCTAATAAACCACTTAGCTATTTTCAAATGATAAAAAAAAAAGAGTCCAACAAAAATGGGCAAAATAACACATACAATACTTAAGACTTTAAGGTCAGGCATTGTAGTTCATTCCTGTAATCCCAGCACTTTGGGAGGCCGAGGCAGGAGGACTGCTTGAGCCCAGGAGTTCAAGGTGACACTGAGCTATGATCACACCACTGTACTCTAGTCTGGGCAACAGAGAGGCTGTCTCCTTACAAAGAAATAAACAAACAAACAAACAAACTTTTAAAAATAGCTTTAAAAACACTCTTACCTTCATCTTTATACTTTATTGTTACTTCATCATTACTCAGAAGTTTTCCTCTGAAAACTCGTTGCATCATTAGCACTAACTCATCATAAGTAATGTCTTCATTATGAATAGGAATTCGCCGAATATCCTCCCCAAGTTGAGCTTTGATGATTAGCTTCCCACTCAGATCCAACTGTCCGTTCATGGTGGACTCCAGGATGTTCTATATATAGAACTCTAGAGAAAGACTGATAAAAGTGGTTTTGATAATTAAACAACAAAACATTTCTTAAAAGTTGAGAGCTACTATTAGACGCTAAGAAACTCTGGCCTCCAGAAGATTCATTATCCCCATGTTACCGTATTTACGTTAAAATGGCCTGGAGGCAACATTATATTACTGCGGAGATAATAAAATAAGCTTTTATTTTATGTCTACTATTATTTTATCTACATGTTTAACTGTTTCTCTGACATTACGACTTAGATTTTTCTTTATATAAAAATCCAATTCCTAATCTTCCACCTATGCCTCTGCTACAGGCTTCCCGATCTCACTTCCTCTGAGTTGTGTTAAGACAAAAAAAATCTTGGTTGATCTTTTTCTCAAACCTTACATCCAAACTACCAACAAAATATGGCTGCCACTACCTTTAAAATAACTCTGGAGTGCAACCACTTCAGCACCTTCACTGCTATCAACTTGATTCAAGCCACCATTATCGCTTGCCTAAATGATTGGAAAAGACTCCTAACCAGTTCGCCTGCTTTTTACCTTTGCCCACTTTTAATCTAATCTCAGCACACCAGAGTTAATCCTGTTAAATAAAACCTAGTATCATTCTGTTCAAAACCTTCCAATGCATTCCCATCTCAAAAACCAAGACCTGTAAGATCATCTAGCCTCCGGCCCCTGGCCAAGTATTTAACTTCATTTCCTACCTCTCTTCTTCACTCACCCCTGTTACACCCACACTTCTTGTCTTGAACCTTTCTGGTAGCCCTCATATGATTCAGATTACTTATCAAATGTTAACTTTTGAGAGGCCTTTCCCAACCATCTAATTTAAAATGGCTCCCCCCACCATTATCTTATCCTGCTTTATTTTTCTTCAAAGCACTTAACACTAGCAGACATTAAAAATTTATAACTTTGTATTGTCTTTTCCACTTGATGGTAGGAAGTTTCTGGTATTCCCAGAGCCTACAAGAGTGCCTAGCAGACCAGTAGTCATTCAACAGCTATTAAATAAAGGGAAAAATAAATACTGGCTTCAAAACTCTATTATCCTACAACAATAAATGCTAACTCTGAAGAGTGAATACTCAAATAGACCCTCAAGTTTTTCTGAGAAAGACCTCATGAGAATGTTCTTTCATTTCCTCTCTATGTGGAGGAACTGGAGGAGAAAGGACAAATTAGTAATATCCACCTGAACTTTTAAAGACCATCCACTACTGTGCTGCATACTCCATAAATTTCCCACCTGGGTGGGTATGATTTGAACTGCATACTCTATTAAATAAGACAGTATCAAACTACTAGCCACTAAATACTAATCTGTTACAGAATATTCCCTTAGGTTTTATTTTAATCTTTAATTTTATTCAGTATGAGTATCCTGTAATGACTGTGTATTTTTTTTTTTTTTTTTGAGATGCAGTCTCACTGTCACCCAGATTGAAGTTCAGTGGTGCAGTATCGGCTAGCTGCAACCTCTGCCTCCTGGGTTCAAATGATTCCCATGCCTCAGCCTCCTGAGTGGCTGGGACTACAGGGATACACCACCATGCTCGGCTAATTTTTGTATTTTTTAGTAGAGATTTGGTTTCACCATGTTGGTCAGGCTCCTCTCCAACTCTTGACCTCAAGGGATCCACCCATCTCGGCCTCCCAAAGTGCCGGGATTATAGGCGTTAGCCACCAAATCGGGCCATGACTGCGGAACTTTAAATTCAAAATAATGTTGAAGGTCTCTAG
Source organism: Cacajao melanocephalus (assembly GCA_963573385.1). Lineage (NCBI taxonomy): Eukaryota > Metazoa > Chordata > Mammalia > Primates > Pitheciidae > Cacajao > Cacajao melanocephalus. The sequence goes on along the minus strand of CAUYLG010006065.1, from coordinate 35,285 downwards.
TAAGTTAAATGGTTGCTAGATAATAACGGAGGATATACTTATGATCAAATAATGGGTTAATATTTCTTCTTCTCAAGGCCAAGATGTTCCTGAATGTTATCTACAATCGCTGAACATTTTCTAAGCCATCAACTCCTTCCTCCTCCTGCCCCAAGAAAATGATCTCTTGAGACTTTTTAAAGTGTTCTACAACATTCTAGTTTCAACTTCTCCCCTTGCTACTAGCAGCTTTCTGTTTCCTCCTCCTAAGTCTGTTATTTCATTAACACCACACTTCTCTGCAACTATTCTTTATTCTTTTGGGGTATGTGAAAGCACTCACCTGCTCCCCCAACATATCAACCCTTCAAGTACTTGAAAAAAGTTTTCATGAATCCAATTTCATGAATATTATACATTAATGCCCTACTATTCTTCATATAAATACCCTAGGTCATTTCATCTAACTAGTCCTTAAATGAATTATGTTTAGACCCCCCACCACGCTCTGAACAGATATTTTATTAATAAATCTTTAACGAAATGGGTCATTAAAACTAAATATAACACGCTAAATGCAGAATAGAGTGGACTGCATTCCACTCTAGGGATGCCATGCTTATCTTAATGCAAAATAAGAATACAATTAGCTTTTTATCTGCCAGTTCTCACAATGGACTTCTTATGAAAACAGTGATTAACAGAAATCTTCTTCAACCAATTCTTTGCCTTCTGCAATGCCTTCTGAGTTCAGGAAATACTTACTGAATACCTACTATGTGCCAAGCTCTGAAATATAATTACTAAACCAAGATGGTAAATATTCCATCTTGTTTGCTCTGGCAGCCTAAGAGTAACAAAGACCTTTCAATAAATCAATGTATTTGTTATCTTCTCCTTCCTACAAGATGTGTAAACCAGCAATAATGTAAAAGGAACCAGTGCTTAGCTTCAGTGAGCTGGTACTATCTTTTCCCAGCAGCGTCTAGGAAAGTGCCTACAGTATTTAAGGAATTTTTGTTCCCTGCACAGAAAATGAGGAATAATAAAGTTCTGACAAACGGAGCGGGAGAAGAAAGCTGTAATATAGATCAGTTTTGCGTCAGACCCTCACACTGTACCTTCTTTACGTAGCTAGAAGTGACTTCCATCAGACACACTTCCAATCAAGAAAAAAATTCCAGCTTCGAATATAACTGATATGTCCTTCTGACTGCGGTAGGGAGGCTGGTGCCCAATTTCAATGGATTTAACATTTGAGTCATGTATACTTTCTATCTGTCATGTTTGCCTGCAAATTTACTTTTTGTGTTTCCCATTGACTGTAAACTCCTTGTGGCCAGGAACCAATGCTTCTTTTCTAAAGCTGTCGCTGGCTCGTGCAGTCACCTCCCCAGAGTAAACATAAAAGTGTGCGACAAAAGTTTCCCTTCGGGGGAAATCCCATCCCAACATTTCCTCATATACAGAATTCTGGTAGTCGTTTTCTCTTCCAAAGCAGAAACTGGTATTAACTAGTTCCTAGAACTGCCAGTAAGAGCCCTACAACAAGCTCTTCTCCCACCTTGTCCTTGCCCCTCCCACTATGAAGTCCAGAAACGACTCGGCCTCTAATTTACATAACATAACCCTCCAACGGGAACACTTTTCTCAGCACTGGGAATAATCTGGCATGCCCAAGGTCATATAAAAAGCCTGCCTCCTGAACCAGGATCTAGGTTCAGTGGCCACACTTCTGGCTCTACTAAGTCTAAGGGTAAGACCCTGCTTAATTTCAGAAGCTGTGGCTTAGGCACCTCCTGAGGGGAGCAGTTTCCTTCAACAAACAGTAAGCCAAGTCAACCTGTAATTATTCCGAAGAATGTAAGAGGCCTCAAACACTGCCTCAGAGGCAGTGTACCAAGACGGTAAAGATCGCCACTACTAGCTATGTGGTCTTAAGTTCTCGAAGCTCACTTTCATCACATTCGAAACGGAAATCACAGTATCTGAATGTGGAGAGACCCTTGCGATGATGAAATGAGATAGTGCATCTAAAATACTATAGCGTCCAGTAAAGCAAACTCTTCAAGTTAGGTATAATCATCACTATAAAACCAGGCTGGGCCTTCAGCTGGCGCTTGATTAAGCGCCGACTTAGCCAAGGAACGATGCTCCAATTCAGTGACCCCAATCAACTTATTCCCATGGGCACCACTCCACACCCTTCTCACCCTTCCGATTCCTGCCGCCCCAGACCTCCCAAAGCCCCCTCCTCCCAATCCAAACCCCTGGAGCCAGGCGCACCCGCCTACCGGAGCCCCCGGGGTGCGCCTCCCTGCCAGATCACCCCCCCACTCCGCTACCTACCCTCCCCTCCCCCCATGCGAGGCCCCGCTCGTCCTCCCTCCGGCCCCCTCCTCCCTCCGGCCCCCTCCTCCCTCCAGCCCCTCCTCCCTCCAGCCCCTCCGCAGAGCGCCTCCGACCCCAGCCGCCGGGCGGTTCCAGCGAGGGCCTCCCAGCGCCTCCTTGTCTCCTGGCCTCCTCGGAGACAGCGGCCGCACCCCCAGTTTCTAGCGGTCGTACCGGCTTGCGGAGGCCGCGGCCGCCGTCTCTCCGCCGGTCTCCAATGACTGGGCCGACGCGAGGCCACAGGGCTGGGGCGTCGCGGGGAGGCGGTGGTCACGGCCCACTCGGTTGCCCTCCGCGACTGCCGCACCTCGCTCTCAGGCTCGCGCGGGCACCAGCCAATCGCACTGACCCAACAAGCCTAGGAAGAACTCCGGCTCTGTACGTGGCAGGTGGGGGAAGAAGAGAGGCGGGAGCAAGAAAAAAAATGTCCTTTCGCCCCGCCTCACTGCGAGCGGACCTACCAAGGACGCATGCGCGACGGCGTGACGCGCAGGGCCGGCTGGGACCCGGCTGCCTTGCCCGGCGGGAGAGTCCCCGCCTTCACACTGGATGACTGGGTATAGGAAGCGTGAGCTGAACCGATGCACGCATGCGCGGGGCGTGACCAGGCATTTCCGGTTTTCTTAAAAGCGTGTATTTCCGTCTCTCCAGTGGGCGGGGCGTAGTGCGCTGTTCTACACTTTTTAAGACCCGGTTACCAGTAGGCATCTGTCCAACTTTAAGTGGTTTTTGTCGTTGTAGTTGTTGACCATTGTAATAACAGCTAAAAAAAAGAAGAAAGAAACCTTTTCTTCTACAAATCCATTCATTTGTTATTGGGAGCCTACGCTTTGCCAAGCCCTGTTCTAGGAATGGGGGTGAGTCAGTTCGTGAACAAGGAGTTTCCAACAGAGCAGGGAAGCCTGACAGCGTTTATGAGACAAGACAAATCTGTAACTGTTTAAAGGACAAAAGCTGGGAAATTAAGGCTAAAGATGCCTGAAGTGAATTTTGGAAGATTAGGCATTTGAGTGTGCCCTACGTACTCTTCCCTTCTCTCTTACCTGTTCAGATAGAAATACAGTATGAGCAAGTGGGAATTTATAGCCAAGGGGTGGGGGTCCGCCAGTGGATGGAAAATTAGTAACAGAAGCAAGGGAGATTCCGTCTAATCCAACACAACAGGATTCTAGATGAAGATAAGCCAGGATAATCAGACATCACCTGGCAGGTGGTGGAGGATTAGGAACCTGATCAAGGGTGAGGGGTTCTTACTACACTGACTTAAGAAGGTTCTTTGCCAAAACTGAGTTTTACAAGGAGGTGCACAGATGGGCCTAGGAGAAGGCTCAAGACCCTGAAGTTTGGCTAAGCAGAGAATCCTTGTCACTTCCAAGGTGAAGACTAAGCCTACAAGTGAAGCATTTAGGCCCTACCTGGTCTCCAGTTGTTTACCAGTTATAAAAGAAAAACTTCAGCTGAATTAAATTTAAAGGAGTTAATTGAGCAATGAACAATTCACGAATTGGGCAGCCTCAGAATCAGAGCAGATTCACAGACTCCAGCACAGCCACATGGTAGAAGGTTTATAGACAAAAAAAGGGAAATGAGGTACAGAAATCAGCGTTGAAGTATAGAAACAGCTGGATTGGTTACAAGTTGGCGTTTGCCTTATTTGAACACACTTTGAACACTTAGCAGTCTATGAGTGATTGAACTATGAGTGGTTGAAGTGTGGCAGCTGGAATTGGCCAAGACTCAGTTATTGTTATAGACAAATACTCCTAAGTTAGTTTTTCAATCTTTTCTATTAAGCTGGGTGACAGTTCATCCACAAGAATTCAAATATAAAAGTATGGAGTCCTTCTCAGGCCATATGTAGTTTGCTTTAACACCAGATACTCCTAAAGGACGTGGAGTAAATTCAGGTGTTTCAGAGTGAGAACTTATGTTCTTTTAGTACTATAAATAGTGTGATCTGCTTCAGGTGTAACTCTCTGAAACTTCTGTTTGACAGTGAAATAATGTAAGTTTAGACTGTTCTCTTCCAACAGTTGTATTGCGCTTTGAGCAATTGTTTGCAGGGAAAAGGGAGTGGAATACTGCAGAAGAAATGGAAAAACAAAACAAACAAACAAAAAAAAAAACAGCTCCTCATTGCTCTCCAAAGAATGTTATTCATTGCTTATTTTTTTTAAACTGAATAATACAGATTTGAGGAGATGTACTGCTGTAAGATAATAGTATTATCATGTCATTAAGATGGTTTGGGATGGGGTAAAACCACAACCATATGGCAAAAGTAAAATATTCCCTGAAGGAAGTGAATTATACCACTGTTATTCTCCCTTAAAAGAGGTCAGATCCTGAGGCAGGAGATAAGGAGATGAACCTTGGCCTGTTATAAAGTGAAAAGAATATCTGTTGGGGATCTCCAGTGAGGGGGCACTCAAGAGTCCTGCTGCTGAGGAGAAATAAGCTGGTCCCTGTTACACTATGATCATCTGTAAGCTAGGAAGAGAGGCACTCAGAAGCTGGCCTTGTGGAAAGGCTGGAGGTCACGGACTCGGAAAGCAACTTAAGGCTCTTTATGTTGTAATTCCCTTATACTTCATCCCCTAGCCATCGGTAAAGTCTTGTTTAATGTTAAAACTTGTTCCCAGCTACCACTGTGGAACTTGAGAGGTGGGGTTGTGGTGATTTCTCAAGTCGAAGCTGATGCACATCTATGTACTTAGGCTCCAAATAAATACAGGTGATAACTAGTGACAGAGCCATAACCTGAACTGAACCAGTTACTTACTTACCAAGACCATGGTCTCTTCTACTACATCTGTAGATCCATAGTGGCCTTCTTTTCTACAGCTAGATGAATTTGGTTTTAAATGAACACTGAGAATAGTCTTGAACTAGAAAATACTATTTATTTCTACCAAGGAACTGCTAAGAAAAAAAGAGAAAGAAAGAAAATATTGCTTAATGGTAGTGTATGTAAGTTGAGAATATGTGAAGGAAGGAGAAGCAGTGTAGAGAAATACCTTTGACCCAGACTATAGCAAGGAGAGACATGAGATTCTGCAGTACAGAGGTTGTTTTCCATGTTTCATCTGAAGAAGGGTGAAGACTTACACTGTGGTTTTAACAGAGTCAAGCAACCAACTTACCTACCAACTGCGCTTTCACCCTGAAAGTCTGTGTAGCTAAAACTCCTCACATGGAAGGAGGGAAAAATCCTAAGAATGAAAATGGGATTCTTGGACTGGACAAGAAATGAGACAAAGACTATGAGCCCTGTTAGCAAGTTAGATAAAGTCTATGTTTTATCATGTTCTTCATTAGTACTTAGTATAAATCATTTTGAAAATTTGAGTCATCTCATCTACCCTCAGGGGAACCAAGGAAAGAGTGTACGTTCCTCCTTGGATGAGAATGTCAAACAAGAAGTTATGTCCCTTGCTGAGAATCAGCTCTATTGTGGCAGCAGTTAGCTGTTAGCTAAATAAGAGAACTCCAAACAAAAGGGAAATCATGAGAACCAAACAGGGACCAGCTGGTCAGCTCAGCCTCACCTCCACTGGCTAAATATAAAGATTTGCTTGTGTAAACATAGGAAGCTGTCACCCTATGCAGAGATAATGAAGGAGAAAGGGACTATTTTCTTACTTTGTACCTTTGAGTGAGTGATTCTTAGTACGAGCTAAGGAAAATACTTCAACCTGTCCTACCAGCTTCACATCCATGAAGGACCCTAAAATGTTTTTGCCTTACCTTGGGGCTCGTTGTCCAAACTCTCTTTGGAGAAACCACTCTCAAAGGTAGTTCTTCCTAGATTTTGTATCCCTAGAGGCTGATCTAAATATTCAATACATATTTATTGAATAAAATAATGAAAACTAAGTTACCTGCCATTGTACAGAGCAAGCTCCCAGAAAAAAAGAAGCAATTGTCATGGGTACATCCCTAGCTCCCTAGGCATGTAGGATTTTGTCTCTGAGTAATTTGAAATCATTCACTTTTCCTTATTTACGTCCCCTGGAGACAGTGTTAAGTTACCTCTCAGCTAAATCACCTGTTAGAGTTCAAGTTGAAAGAGAAATGCAATTGTGAGCTGAATTGCATCCTCCTGCCAAAATTCATATATTGAACCCCCATCTCCAGTACCTCAAAATGTGACTGTATTTGGAGATGGGTTCTTTAAAGAGTGGTTAACATTGGGATGAGCCCCTAATCCAATATGACTGATGTCCTTATCAGAAGGGGAGACTAGCACACAGAGAGAGAAACCAAAGCTGGGAGCACACAGAGGAGAGATCATGTGAAGACACAGCAAGAAGGCAGCCTTCTGCAAGCAAAGGAGAGAGCCCTCAGAAGAAACCAAACTCACCAACATTTTGATTTCCAGCCTCCAGAACTATGAGAAAATTAATTTCTGATGTTTAAGCCACCCAGTCTGTGGTGTTTTGTTATGGCAGCCCTAGTAGACTCATACAAATGCCATAAGATGTGCAAGAAGGCATAACTTTTCATTTGATCAGGAGTAGCTTTGTTAGGCTCATTTAAGAAACCTAGGCCCAGTGAGGTGGCTCATCCCTATAATCCCAGCACTTCGGGAGGCCAAGGCAGGATCATCACTTGAACCCAGAGTTTGAGACCAGCCTGGGCAATACAGTGAGACCCTGTCTCTACTAAAAATAAAAATCAAAAAAATTAGGCATGATGGCATGTACCTGTAGTCTCAGCTACTTGGGAAGCTAAGGCAGGAGGATCCCTTGAGCCCAAGGAGGTCAAGGCTTCAGTGAGCTATGATTTCACACCACTGCACTCCAGCCTGGGTGACAGAGTAAGACTCTGTCTCAAAAAAAAAAAAAGAAAAAAGAAAGAAAGAAAGAAAGAAAGAAAGAGAAAGAAACCTAGTTGCCGGAATCTATGAATCATGCATGTCAGAGACAAAATCAAACTCTGGGTACTTGGAGACACATCTCTAATCTAACATTCATGCCAATCATCCTCCTTTTAGTCCATCCATATAAATGCATAATTAAACATCATTCTCAAAAAGCCATTTCAATCAAGAGTCACTTATAATAAAAAATGCAAAGTAAAACCACAATGAGATACGATTTTTCACACATTCTTCTGAGAAAAATAAAATAGTTTCATAACACTTTTTTAAAAAAGTATGTGGCAGAATAGGTATTCATGCTTTGTTGTGGGGACATTAAATAGTTTGTATCAACATCTAAAATGCCTTATGACACAAACATTTCATTCACAGTGTACCAGAGAAATGCTTGCACATAAGAACACACCCATTAATGTTTTGTTTTCAAGTGAAAGCTATAGAGCTATTAAAAGAAATGTACACACGCAGTTAGAGCTCAAAAACATTTTGATGAGTGCAAAAAACAACTTTTAGAAAGTTACGTTAGTGTGCAGAAAATACTTACCATAGCAGCCTGAGACCGCTGTCCCTAGAAAGGCCCACTTGCAAGTTTGGCCCTTGGCTGGTGTCTGGGAAATTGGATTTTAGGAGTGTTCTCATCCCATTATTTGGTAAGAATGGTGAACTGTGTCTAAACTGTTTGTACAATGTGATTTATGCAGAATACCTGCTTTCTTGAAGTCTAGAATTTTTAGCCAGGCAGAGGGACTATGTGACCAGGCCCCAATAAAAACTCAGATTACTGAATCTTTCATGAGCTTTCCTGGTAGACAATATTTCACACTTTGTCAGTTTGTTGCTGGAGAAATTAAGTGCATCCCATGTGACTCCACTGGAAGAGAACTCCTGGGAGCTTGCTCTGGTTTCCTCTGCACTTCCCCCCGTACAATGTTTTCCTTTCCTGGTTTTGCTTTATATCCCTTTGTAATAAATAATAGCTATGAATGTGAGTCTTTGCTGAGTCTTATGAGTGAGCCTAGTGATTCATCAAACCTGGGAGTGGTCTTAGGGACCACTGACACAGTTCCTTATACCATTTATGTAAAAGAAAGTACAGAACACTATGAGTTGCTATGAGCATGTAATGTATGTACATATTTCTTAAAATCTGAAAGTTTACACACAAAGCTCATTACCCTGGTTAACTCCGGGAAAAAGAGGAAAAAGCCAAAAGGGCATGGATTTAGTCGTAGTGATCAAAGGGGACTTTAGCTCTATCTGGAACACTAATTTGTTCTTTGTTCTTGTTGTTTAAGGAAGATATACTTATGTGTTACCTAGATAGGAAAATATTTCAAGTTAATTTAAGAACAATTTCAGCCTGCAGTTAGAGTCACAAAATTTTAGAGACAGGAGGAAATTTAGAGTCTTGCCAGTTCCTTTACAGAGACAGAGCCTCAAGTTCTGATGCCTAGAGGGGCATGTCTTGCCACAGGTAACATAACTTATAGCTGAGATTACAATTCCCAGTCCAGAATGCTTCTTTACCCTGCTATTGCCTATTGAGTACTGGGCCAGAAATATTTTCTTTTCTTTATCACAAAGGTCCATAAAGTCTCAGTTGTTATATCATGGCTTCATAGCAGCTTAAATTAAAGTTCAGCAAATTATAAAGGTCACACTTCCACGTGTACAAAAGCACCAACTTGCAAGTTTGCAAGAAAAATACAGATAAGAAATGAGCTATAGGTCTATGAGAAATACTTTGTAAAAGATAACAGCATTAGGTCATACCACTCTGTGTTGCTTTTTCTTCTTCTTTTTGTTAAAAGGTTAACATATATGGAAATTTTTTTAGAAATATGATCAGTGGCTTACAAAAAAGATAAATAACCTATTTCCAGTTTCTGAAATAATTCACAAATTGGACTTCAAAAATTCACTCCAAACTTTCATATATTGCTGTTGGGAGCATAAAGTGGTACAAACATTTTAGAAGACTGTTTGGTGGTTTCTTATAAAGGTAAATATACACTTACTTTATGACCCAGCAATTTCACTACGCATTTCTTATTTTCAATTTTTTTCTAGATTTAGAGATGAGTTTTCACCATGTTGCCCAGGCTAGTCTCAAACTCCTGAGCTCAAGCAATCCTCGCCTCCCAAATTGCTGGGATTACAGGTGTGAGCCACTGCACATGGCCAGATATTTCAAGTGAGAGAGAGAAAAAACTGTATCCACACAAAGACATGTATAACAATGCTCATAGCACTTTAATTCATAATAGTCAAAACCTGGAAACAACAAAATGCCCATGAAATGGTGAATGCATAAACAAATTGTGGTATATCCAAACAATTAAATACTACTCAGCAATAAAAAGAAACTAACCACTGATACACACAGCAATATAGAAGAATCTCAAAAATATCCTGAGTGAGAGAACCCAGACTCAAAAGAGGACATACTGTATGATTCGTGTGATATTCTGGAGGAGACAGAACTGTGTGTATCTAGTGATAGAAAGCAGATCCGTGGTTGCCTGGGGCTGGGAATAGGGGACAGGTTTAACTGGGAAGAAGCATGAAGGAGTGTTATGCAGTCATGGAAACGTGTTTAATCTTGTCTGGCACAGTGGTTTCACAGGGGTATGAATTTGTTAAAACTCATCTAATTATTCACTTAAAATGAGTGTATTTTATTGTATGTAAATCATACATCAATAAAGTTAATTTAAAAATGAAAAAAGCAAACAAGCAAAATGAAAACTAATTTCACCAGGCAAAATTAAGGAACACAAATAGTAGACAAAAGACAAAAACAAAACAAAAAAACACTCCTCACTGATCCACTTTTGATACTAAAGTTTCCTGTGGTGCATTAAGTGTGTGTCTTTATGTGTACATAGTATTGTTTAACTTCAGAGCAATACTGATTATACATACCTTTTCAGTATATGCCCTTGGCAGACTTGCAGGCATGTATGAGAATATACTGAATTTACAAATGTAATATAAAAATCTCATCTTGATCTCTTTGCTCATTCAACAGTTTGCCCTCTGATTTGGTAATATATTCAAATGGACGTTTTCAAAGAAACTTAAGGCCAATTTCACGTACTATTAAAATAATAGTATTTTTGCCAAGAAATTGTGGTGTGTTTGCTTGTTAAGAGATAGACTTGTATAACATTTCTATATTTATGTTGAGTGTTAGGAAGCTTACAGTCTAATTTGTGGCTGACACCTAGCAAAATTACAAGATTATGATTCTTGGGTATTACTCTCATCCCTGGAGTCATATTTTTTGTTCCTATTCTTATTTTACCTTACTCCTGACTTCTTAGTCAGTGTTTTAGCAACTTTTATATCTTTTTTTCAAGTACACATTATAATAGGTAACATATGTAAATGAAATAATGTAGATGACACACATTACTTTGAACCTTTTTGTGGTTTTTAAAATTTTTTGTAATTAATAATTGCTAATCAAACTTCTCCAAGATTTTGGGGTTTCCTCTTAAGAGGAGGCAAGTGGACACAAAGAGACAGAAAACATTTGAAAGGAAAAAATAACTTTGTCATGGAGCCCTACCCAATTTCTGATGTAAAGAAGGGTTAGAGATGTCATGTGTCATATGTGAGTCATTTGATCTCACTTGGCACATTTATGCCACTGTTCTACATTTTACAAGTTTCTGCATAGTTCTTAACATATTTCTTAATGTAACATAAGAAATTATTCTGCCTGGGTAAGGACACATAAACTCAGAAATTGCTAAATACTCCATTAATCTTTTGGACATTTCCAATCAAATCCAGAGTAATCATTTCATTATTCTAAAAAGAGAAGAAAATAATAAACTGGAAGAAATATTTTCACCACATGTAATAGTTAAAAGGCTAAGATCTATAATAAATAAGAAATACACATTTGTGAGAAAAAATTACAATAGCTCAATTGAAAATGGGCAAAAAAATACAAATAAAAATACCAAAATAAACAACTATATTAAAAAAAGTTGTTTATGGTCCTCCAAATGTTGATGACATTATACATTCTTGCAATGTTTTCTAAACAATATACCACTATACATTAGGAACCTAAATTTATCTGTTCAAGCGAATTTGGCACATTTATGTGAGTCAAGAGAATTTATCTTAAAGAATAATGAAAAAGAAAGGAAAAAATGCATGTACTAATTCATTCATCATAGTGTCACTACAATGTTAAATATTAAAATGATCCAGATATACAATAATAGGGAAACAAATTAGCAAATTATATTATACAATCATTAAGAAGACTGCATAACTATGTAATAAGTGAAAATCAAATCAGGTACTATCATTAGTTTTGTAAAATTCTTACGCGTTCAGGCAAAGGGCATGGATTATGGAAAATAGACAATACTGAAAAGTTAGGGAATTATGAATTTTGGTTTTGTAAAAGATATGCTTTGTGAATATTGCTTTTTCTACTCAGCAAATTTCAAGTGTATAATACACTGTCATTAACTATAGTCACCATGCTGTACATTGTATCTCCAGAATGTATTTATCCCGTAACTGAATGTTTGTACCATTTGACCAACATCTCCCTGTCCCCCAACTTCCCACTCCCAGTCCATTCTACTCTCTGTTACTATGAGTTTGACTTCTTTTTAGATTTAGTGGGATCATGTAGTATATTTCTTTCTGTGTCTGAGTTATTTCACTTAGCATAATACCCTTAAGGTTAATCCATGTTGCTGCAAATAGCAGTACCTCCTTTTTTAAAGCTGAATAGTCTTCCATCCTCTGTGTGTGTGTGTGTGTGTGTGTGTGTGTGTGTGTGTGTGTATCATAATTTTTTTATCCATTCATCCATCAATGGACATAGCCGCAGGCCCTGGCTATGGAATTTCTTCTCACTTTATCTTTCTGACCTAAGAGAGCTATCTACTTTCTCATTTTGCTAATCTCTACATTTCCAGCTGCATTCTCTAATTTGTCTGTGAGTTTGTTAAACACCACGAAACCAATTAAAATTTTATTGTAAATACTTAATGTGCTTTCTGCTTTAAAATTGTATTTTAAATACTTAATGTGCTTTCTGTTTTCCTGCTGGAATGATAACTGGAATTAGAGTAATTCCATGAGCTTTTACTTGTGGATACTAAGAGAAAAAAGGTCTCTTCCTGTTAGATCATTAGGCTATAAGATTAGGGATGCCAGTAGCCAATTTCCAGCCACCTAAACCCAATTTTAGAATGACATCAAACACAGAAGCACACAGAGCCAGGAAACAGAGAAAAAGAATTCTGACATATTCTTAGCACTCCCTGTAAAAGGAGAGAGTTCCCTTCTCCCTGTTACGGTGCTTGTGACAGGGGTGTGGCTCCCTGGGCTTCCTGCCCCCTAGGGGAACAAGCACACAGGCAGGTGCAGTGGTCTCGGGGAAGGCTTTTGGGCCCCAACCCCACAGCACCATCTATGGGTGGGAGTCTGCCAGTCCCAAAGCTCAAGTAGTTGTGTGTTACAGTGTGTTCTTTCAGCTTTGCTCTCTGCAGACAACTTGTGTTAATCAGTTCAAAAAGCCCCTCTGCCTTATCGCCAGGGCAGAGAGCCAGTGTGACAGCTTTCTGTATCCTGAGTTCTTGCCCAATGTACCAGCAAAATCGGATCACACGTGGGCTTGAAGGATGAGTGCAAGGTTTTACTGAGTGGTGGAGGTGGCTCTTGGCGAGGTGAATGGGGAACTGGAAGAGGGGAATGGAGTGGGAAGGTAATCTTCCTCTGGAGTCCGGCTGTCCTTGCTTAATATTCAGACACTTCCCTCTTTCTCTGCCATGCCACTCCACCACTCTCCACCACTCTGTTCCTCTGCTCCTCTCGATGTTCAGCTGCTTATGTGTGTGTCTGATAAGGTCTCGGGTTTATATGGGCACAGGACGGGGGGCGTGGTGGGCCAGAGTGGCCTTGGAAAATGCAACATTTGGGCATGAAAACAAGAGTGCCTGTTTTCACTTAGGTCCCTGGGAACAGGCCTGAGGGTGGAGCCCTCACCAGAGACCCTGCCCTTCTCTACCCAGCACTTCCCTGCCCTCTCCCATATCACTTGTTCTAACTAGACCTGAATATAGCATTATCATGTATTTCTTGACTCAAACCAGGACACTTGAAAGTAAAAGGGGCTGCTGGTAATGCTTAACTCAGAAAAACAGGCACAAATTGGTACTTGCCCAGGCAAACTAAAACATATGGTAACCCTCCCAACTCGGTCCTTGGACTTTACATTAATCAATCCATTAAATTACCTGTCACCTTTAACTTGAGTTAGATTTCTCTCATTAAACTGAAAATTGCTGACCAGTGCATGAGACAATGATTTAAATCAAAGGAATTATTTCCTGGTGGTAGGATTCATTTCAGGGTAGATACAAGAATATCCATGTCCACCTGAATTAGTCTCCACAATTGCATGTGGAGTTTGCACATTTATGCTGCAGATATTTCAGCAACATTTTATGGAATTTTAGTTGCTATGCCCCAAAAATGCTGAAAAAAGTGCAAAGAAAACAACTGTAATTACAAAGGAAACACATACATCTACCCTCAGGCTAAATATGGCTCTTTGGTGATTTTTCTTTTTTCTTTTTTTTTACATTTAAATTGGCTCTTACTTAAGGTTTATTTTTATCTGAATATAAATTTTGTGTCAACCACATCTTATCATTTTCCCTGTGCCCAGCTACTATTTTAGGTGCAGCCGTACGACACCACTAAGAATACTGGCTTTGGGATCTGCCTTTATTCTTTATTTTCTTCCCTTTACTTTTTTCTGTTCTCCTATAAATACACTCTCTTGTTGGCTTGCCCAGGAACCCAACAGTCATTTGAAAATATTTCTCTAAAAAACATACATTCTTCAGAGAGTGCCAAGCCGACATGACATTTGTTAATCTCTTAATTCAGTACACTGACAGCAGCTGTCTGATTTATGGCAAAACAGAAAACAGCAATTTAAAGACTCTATATCATAAGTCCAGTGGGAATGCTCCCCACCTAAACGGAGGCCATTTTTTATGAAGAAGCCATTCGTAATTCAAGTGTTTGACCTTCCACGAGCAGTTAAATCTTTTAAAAGCCATAAGGGATGATTGTGACCAACTTCTCATTTTTGGGGTCTCACTGTCACTTCATCGATAAAAGGGCAGATATATTAAGAAATGGAAGGAAATATCCATTTAGTAACAAATTAACCTGTCTCGCTGCTCATTTCTTACAGAGCCAATTCTCCTGGTCACAAAACATACTTTTTTTTTTTCAACAGAAAAAAAAATATCTCTTTTCAAAGGTTTAATTGGTGCCAAATTCTTCATTAGAAATAAAAGTACAAGCACACACAACTGTAAAATATTCAAAGGTCAAAAGTGTAATACATATAAGCAAATCCCCACACACTGTTCATCAGGAGTCATTTTGTTCTGGAAGGCAAATTTTTCTCTTCATGTCCTTTATAGTAACTTGTAAAAGAATATGTTATAGGTTCTACATTTTTGTTAAAGCGTGTCAGAAAGATTTAATGATATAAGAAACAATGGTAATCTTGAATGCTGTGCGAAATTCTTCACCTCATTCAAGTATGAATCTATTGAAAAATACAAAAACTACCAAGTCCATTATCCCTAATAATAATAAACGACAGGTTTTATCTAATTCTTAATCCTGAGCAAAATATATTGTGGAAGACTTTCTGGGAGGACTGGGAAATAAAGGAGAGAAACAGATAAAATTCAAACGAATTGATTAAAAAGACCACAACAGGTAAGTTTCACTACCTAGGTGCTTTCCTTTGTTTGGTCACTTTCAGAGAGCATGATTTCCTCAGTACTTACAGAGGGTTCCAGTAACCTAAAGTGTCCATGTAGGGTTGGCAATGACCTGAGAAAATTATACATATTTATACGCAGCCTTGGCCTGGTTATTGAAGGCAATGACTTCATTCTCCCAGCAGCCGATAATGACGTCAACACTCTGGAAGCTTCACTCTGGAAGATTTTTGTTCTAACAGTGTACAGGATAAAAATTTGCAATCCCTGCAGATAGAACAAAAGTTTAATGTTGGGTAAGTGCTGAGATACAGTATCAAGGAAGAGATTTTATTTTACTCTGCCACCCAACCTTCTCATCGGCACGGCACTTCCTCAACTTGAATTTGCATCTGCAGCTCCCATTTCAATCTAAGAGGGTTGAAGCAAAGTCTTTCCCATATACGAATCCCTACATGTAACAGTACAATAGCAGATGCAGAAGACCTGAGTTCAGGTGCTGGGTTGCCACTAGCTGGCTGTGTAAATTTGCTCATTTCCTAAGTTTGATCATCTTCAATTTCCAGTTCTAGTTCTAACATTCTGTGATTCCGTATTTCTTGGAGTTTTAGTAATGTAACTAGAAATTTGTGCACTTAAGGACAAAAAAAACGTAAAGGCCTTCTAGTTACTGGTTTTCCATGCTTTACGTATGAAGACCATATGTACACGATCAATTGAGCCACAGAACACTGAATAATATTTTCTACATGTTTTCAGTAAAAACTATGATTTATTGAAGTCATATTAGTATCAGACCCTTGCTTTTCACTTAATCCTCATCATTTGATCATTCTCATGTAAACCTCACATCAACCCAATACAACAAGCCTTATCATCTGCATGTTTCAGATAAAGAAACTAAAGTTCAGATAAACTAAGTAATTTGTCCAAGATTACCCAGCCAGTACTCAGTGGAGTCTGGAATTGAATTCTTACATCTTTGGCTCCAAAACCCCTCCTCTATCCAATATATGGTGCTGCCTACCCTGTTGCTCGTAGCTGTAATAGAAAGTGACTGCAAACTGTATCATAGCTTGTAAGATGCCTCTGTTAATTCTTTATTAATATCCTTTGTGGAAATGACAGATTAAATGGCATCTGTAGTTAAGTTGATAATATTGTGCCAATGTCACTTTCTTGATTTTGACAGTATCCTATGGTTATATATTATCATTTGGGAAAGTGGGACGAAGAATGTGTGGGTGTTATACTATTTTTCCAAATTTTTGTATTAAAGCATTTCACAATGAAATTATTTTTAAAAATAAATATCCATGGGCATCTCCCACACTAGCATCTATAGGGCCCCAAGCCCTGTAAGAGTTTATTTTTAGAATCACATCCTGTGAGTACTGTTATAGGAGACTGCTGGTACTGCAGAAAGACCCTGATAGTATTTTATTGACTAATAAAGTTAATAACTGCTGTCAACAGACAGACTTGTTCTCTGGCCAAACCTGCTTGGAGACACAGGTTTCAGAAGGACAGGAGTGGTCATCGGTCATCCTGATTGTTCAAGGGAGAGAGATTTATGTGGGGCACGTAAGAAATTCAGTTTCTAGAAAAGCATCTTTTTTTGTGGGGTACACTGTTTCATATGATTCTTCCAGAATTTAAATTCGAAGGCAAAACTAAGATTGTATCAAATTTCTAGTGGAACCATAATTAGGAGAAGACCCTAGACCATGGATAATTCATAAAAACGCCACCCTGTTGGACCTGTTTGAGTGGACTCCCAATATTTCCGTGCTTCCTAAAATCCCAAAGACGGCATTTGAAAAGAAAAAGAATGTGTGGGTCAAACAGATTACCACTAACACAAAGATCAAATTATGCCTTCTAAGTAATATCTGTAGCATTTAGTAAATGTTCATTAGAATTATAGCATTCTAAATCTAGAAGTTTCATGTATAACACATCTAGTTATTCCTACACTTTAGTATACATAGACATCATCTGAGTTCCTTGTTTAAAATGAAGAGTCCCAGCTCCTATGCCTGTAGATTCTGATTGAGTAGGTAAGGGGCGAGGCCCAGGAATCAGCATTTTAGCACACTATGTAAGTTCCGATGTAACTAATATTCAGACCCATTTTACAAAACACTGTGGTAATTTTAACATCCATATTGCCCCCCACCCCATTTTATATTTTGCATAACTCACCTGCAGAGGTTATGTGATTTTCCTATAATGATAGGGATCAATGGTAAAGCTGGATAACAGCCTAATTTTCCTGACTTTAGCTCTATGTCCTTGCCACGCTCAATTTTACCATGTTGTAATTTTATCATTTTACCATTTACAATTTTGACCATTTTACCATTAACATTTTGTGATGAATCTCTCTTTTATAATGTGCCCCTCCTATGCATGGAGAGGAGACTATCCTTGACTATGCCTTCATTCAGATTCCTCCCTAAATTCCTGTTCACTCTGGGAAACAAGCCCATGGATCACTTGGCAATGTCAGACTAGTCTTACCTTATTTATTGACCTTCTAGGAGTTTCCATTTCATATTGACAATAGTAAAGAACTACATTATATCCATTTAAATTTAGTGGCAGGCACCCATCCATTATCTAAGGGAATTAGTCCGAAAATGCACTGGAGAGGGGTCCCTGGGATAGAGGGTGGGTTCTTAGAGGCATCAAATATGGTGGCAGTAATTCAGAAAGCCAAGCAGCTCCCCACACTGCACTATAGAGTCTGATCAAATGCCATTCCTAACAATTTCCACTTTGTATCAAAGACTTTCCTCCTCAATGACATTTACCATAGCCAGAAACAGCCAACATGACACCAGTTTCACATGGTAGTTACCATTCTTAGCAACTTAATGGGATAGTCATCAAAATTGCAGTTTCTTCGTAAAATAGAGAACTATAGCTCATCCTGATATTGAACAAAGATGTTACCTACGGTGAAAGATATTCACAAGCAAGTTCCTTGCACTCAGAGAACTGATATTCTAGTTGAGGAGATAAGAAGTGTATGCATAAAAAGTTAATTTTAGAGTGTAAAAAGAAGAAGGGACAAATACATTTACAAAACAATACATTTATTTGATAATCAGCTATATGTATTCATTTAGTTGATAATAAAGGTAGAATGAAAGTCATCACCACAAAGAAATGAAGCCCATTAATAAATAATCTATGTAGATTGTATCAATGTCACTTTGATAATGTATTAAAGTTACATAAGATGTGATCATTGGAAAAGTTGGATAAAGGGTACACAGGAATTCTCCATACCATTTGCAACAGGTCTGAAATTATTTCCAAATAATTTATTTTTAAAAAGGGATGACATAAGAGTGGGGAAAAATATAATAATTTTAGTCCCTCCTCAGACTTTATTTTTACAACGTAAAATTTCCGTACATCTATAGAATGTCAGTGAAAAAAGATCATTGCCAAGAATTAAACGCCCAGCTAATTTGTAGTTTGTGTGTCATGGTATTGAAAGAAAAATTAACAGATAGAAAAGTCCTCATTAATGTTTACCAACTATCCACTAAATATTTACTTAAAAATTACTACCATTAATGAGAGATTCCTTAAAGCAAGGAAGTCAAAATAAAAGGATATTCCAACATAAAAGGACTGGCAAAACATTAAAAACATCTAAACATAGAATTAAGTATAAGAAAATACAGTTAATACAATTATCAAACATAATCTATTATAAATATTTCTTAAAAGAAAATAAGTAGACAGTAAAACTTAGCAACAACATATCAAATTTTAAAATGTACTAACAAAACTGTAAGAAGCAGTTAAACTGTGTTAATATTATTACCTTGAAAAGAGAGGAATCAGTATCTACTGTTTTACTCTGGAAATAGAAATCTGTTTCTTATAAGTTGTAGTAATACTCAACAAACAAAGATTATAATTAGTAGAATTTAAAATAGAATGAAAATATTGCAAATAGAGAAAGTTATACTAAAAAAACATAATTTATATAACAATATGTAAAACTAAGGAGGCAGTGATAGATGTACAGGGAAAAAAAACTAAGATAACACAATAAAAACAAACATTAGTTTTGATAGCTAGTATTTAAATAGCCAAAAGTTTAACATTTGTAATAAAATGGGAAAACTGGCCAGGCACAGTGGCTCAGGCCTGTAATCCCAACACTTTGGGAAGCTGAGGCAGGATGACCACTTGAGCCCAGGCATTCAAGACCAGCTGGACAACATAGTGAGACCCTATCTCTACAAAAAAAAATTTAAAAATTGAAAAAGAATTAGGCATGACAGCACATGCAGGTAGTCCCAGTTACTTGGGAGGCTGAGGTGGGAGGATCACCTGAGTCCAAGAGACTGAGGCTGCAGTGAGCTATGACTGTGTCACTGCACTCCAGGCTGGGTAACAAAAGTGAGACCTTGTCTCAATAAATAAATAGACTTCCAGGCAAGATGGGCAAATAGGAACAGCTCCGATCTGTAGCTCCCAGTGAGATCGATGCAGAAGGCAAGTGATTTATACATTTCCAACTGAGGTACCCAGCTCATCTCACTGGGACTGGTTAGACAGTGGGTGCAGCCCACAGAGGGTGAACCAAAGCATGGTGGGGTGTTGCCTCATGCAGGAAGTGCAAGGAGTTGGGGAACTCCCTCTCCTAGCCAAGAGAAGCTGTGAGGGACTGTGCCATGAGGAAATGTGTGCTCCGGCCCAGATACTATGTTTTTCCCATGGTCTTTGCAACCCATAGACCAAGAGATTCCCT
The DNA here is from genome assembly GCA_963573385.1 of Cacajao melanocephalus. Lineage (NCBI taxonomy): Eukaryota > Metazoa > Chordata > Mammalia > Primates > Pitheciidae > Cacajao > Cacajao melanocephalus. Next base: position 15,460 of record CAUYLG010006065.1, on the reverse strand, counting down.
CTGGTGCCTCCGCCACCAGGGTTTCAAGCACAAAACTGGGTGGCCGTTTGGGCAGACACCAAGTTAGCTGCAGGAGTTTTATTTCATACCCCAGTGGCACCTTGAGTCCCAGAGAGACAGAACTGCTCACTCCCCTGGAAATGGGGCTGAAGTCAGGAACCCAAGTGGCCTAGCTCAGTGGACCTACCCTCACAGAGCCCAGCAAGCTAAGATCCACTGGCTTGAAATTCTTGCTTCCAGTACATCAGTCTGAAGTCGACCTGGAACACTTGAGCTTGGTGGGGGGACACTCATCTGCCATTACTGAGGCTTGAGTAGTCAGCTTTCCCCTCAGAGTGTAAACAGGATGCTGGGAAGTTTGAACTGGGTGGAGCCCACTGCAGCTCAGCTAAGCCACTGTAGCCAGACTGCCTCTCCAGACTCCCCCTCTCTGTGCAGTGCATCTCTAAAAGAAAGGCAGCAGCCACAGGCGAAGGCTTATAGATCAAACTTCCATCTCCCTAGGACAGAGCACCTGGGGCAAGAGTCAGCTATGGGCACAGTTTCAGCAGTCTTAAACGTTCCTGCCTGCTGGCTCTGAAGAGACCAGTGGATCTCCCAGCACAGCGTTCAAGTTCTGCTAAGGGACAGACTGCCTCCTCAAGTGGGTCCCTGACCCCCATGCCTCCTGACTGGGAGACACCTCCCAGCAGGGGTCGACAGACGCCTCATACAGGAGAGCACCAGCTAGCATCTGGCAAGTGCCCTTCTGAGACGAAGCTTCCAGAGGAAGGAACAGGCAGCAATCTTTGCTGTTCTGCAGCCTCTGCTAGTGATACAGGCAAACAGGGTCTGGAGTGGACCTCCAGCAAACTCCAGCAGACCTGCAGCACAGAGGCCTGACTGCTAGAAGGAAAACTAACAACCAAAAAGGAATAGCATCAACACCAACAAAAAGGACGTCCACACAGAAACCCCATCCAAAGGTCACCAGCACCAAAGAGCAAAGGTAGATAAATCCAGAAAGATGAGGCAAAACCAGCGGGAAAAGGCTGAAAATTCCAAAAACCAGAACGCCTCTTCTCCTCCAAAAGATTACAACTCCTCACCAGCAAGGGAACAAAACTGGACAGAAAATGAGTTTGACAAATTGACAGAAGTAAGCTTCAGAAGGTGGGTAATAATGAACTCCTCTGAGCTAAAGGAGCATGTTCTAACCCAAAGCAAGAAAGCTAAGAACCTTAAAAACAGATTAGAGGAATTGCTAACTAGAATAAGCAGTTTAGAGAAGAACATAAATGACCTGATGGAGCTGAAAAATACAGCATGAGAACTTCGCGACACATACACAAGTATCAATAACCGAATTGATCAAGTAGAAGAAAGTACATCAGTGATTGAAGATGAACTTAACGAAATAAAGGATGAAGACAAGATTAGAGAAAAAAGAATGAAAAGAAATGAACAAAGCCTCCCAGAAATATGGGACTATGTGAAAAGACCATACCTACGTTTGACTGGTGTACCTGAAAGTGACGGGGAGAATAGAACCAAGTTGGAAAATACTCTTCAGGATATTACCCAGGAGAACTTCCCCAACCTAGCAAGACAGGCCAACAATCAAATTCAGGAAATACAGAAAACACCACAAAGATACTCCTCAAGAAGAGCAATCCCCAAGGCACATAATCGTCAGATTCACCAGGGTTGAAATGAAGGAAAAAATGCTAAGAGCAGCCAGATATAAAGGTTGGGTTACCCACAAAGGGAAGCCCATCAGACTCACAGTGGATCTCTCTGCAGAAACTCTGCAAGCCAGAAGAGAGTGGGGGCTGATAGTCAATATTCTTAAAGAAAAGAATTTTCAAATCAAAATTTCATATCCGGCCAAACTAAGCTTCATAAGCGAAGGAGAAATAAAATCCTTTACAGACAAGCAAATGCTGAGAGATTTTTGTCACCACCAGGCCTACCAAACAAGAGTTCCTGAAGGAAGTACTAAACATGGAAAGGAAAAACCGGTACCAGACACCGCAAAAACACACCAAATTGTAAAGACCACTGACAGTGTAAAGATACTGCATGAACTAATGGGCAAAACAACCAGCTAGCATCGTAATGACAGGATCAAATTCACACATAACAATATTAACCTTAAATGTAAACAGGCTAAACACCCCAATTAAAAGACTCAGACTGGCAAATTGGATAAAGAGTCAAGACCCATCAGTGTGCTGTATTCAGGAGACCCATCTCATGTGCACCGACACAAATAGGCTCAAAATAAAGGGATGGAGGAAGATTTACCAAGCAAATTGAAAGAAAAAAAAAAAAAAAGCAGGGATTACAATCCTAGTCTCTGATAAAACAGACTTTAAACCAACAAAGATAAAAAAAGACAAAGAAGGGCATTATATGATGGTAAAGGGATCAATGCAGCAAAAATAGCTAACTACCCTAAATATATATGCACCCAATACAGGAGCACCCAGATTCATAAAGCAAGTTCTTAGAGACCTACAAAGAGACTTAGACTCCCACACAATAATAGTGGGAGATTTTAACACCCCACTGTCAATATTAGACAGAACAATGAGACAGAAAATTAACACAGATATTCAAGACTTGAACTCAGCTCTGGACCAAGTGGACCTAACAGACATTTCCATAACTCTCCACCCCAAATCAACAGAACATACATTCTTCTCAGCACCATATCGCACTGATTCTAAAATTGACCACATAATTGGAAGTAAAACACTCCTCAGCAAATGCAAAAGAATGGAAACCATAACAAATAGTCTCTCAAACCATAGTACAATCAAATTAGAACTCAGGATTAAGAAACTCACTCAAAACCGCATAACTTCATGGAAAATGAACAACCTGCTCCTGAATCACTACTGGGTACATAACAAAACTGAGGCAGAAATAAATAAGTTCTTTGAAACCAATGAAAATAAAGACACAATGTACCAGAATCTCTGGGACACACCCAAAGCAGTGTTTCGAGTGGCATTTATAGCACTAAATGCCCACAAGAGAAATCAGGAAAGATCTAAAATCGACACCCTAATATCACAATTGAAAGAACTAGAGAAGCAAGAGCAAACAAATTTGAAAGCTAACAGAAGACAAGAAATAACTAAGATCAGAGCAGAACTGAAGGAGATAGAGACAGGAAAGACCCTTTAAAAAATCAATGAGGCAGGGTCCGGGGGCAGTAGCTTCTCGCAGCTCTCTGGGGATCCAGGAGGGAGGCCTGCAGGCATGCGGGTGAGTGGGCCGGGAGCTGGAGCAGTCGAGGAGCCGGCAGCAGCGGCGCGGCGGGCCAGACCAGCCGGTCCAAGCTCCTGAAAACTCTGGCACACGCTGGCACCACTGCGCCCACAGCGATGAAGATGGTCGCGCCCTGGACGCGGTTCTACTCCAACAGCTGCTGCCTGTGCTGCCCTGTCCGCACCCGCCTGGCACCTGGTACCTGATCATCAATGCCTGGTTCTGTGGATTTTATTGAATGCTTTAGCTGATCCAGATCAGTATTACTTCTCAAGTTCTGAACTGGGGCCTGACTTTGAGTTCATGGATGATGCCAACATGTGCATTGCCATTGCGATTTCTCTTCTCATGATTCTGATATGTGCTATGGCTACTTATGAACATACAAGCAACACACAGCCTGGATCATCCCATTCTTCTGTTACCAGATCTTTGATTTTGCCCTGAACACCTTGGTTGCAATCACTGTGCTTGTTTATCCAAACTCCATTCAGGAATACATATGACAACTGCCTCCTAATTTTCCCTGCAGAGATGATGTCATCTCAGTGAATCCTACCTGTTTGGTCCTTATTATTCTTCTGTTTATTAGCATTAGCTTGACTTTTCAGGGTTACTTGATTAGCTGTGTTAGGAGCTGCTACCCATACATCAATGGCAGGAAGTCCTCCAATGTCCTGGTTACCAGCAATGACAACATGGTGCTGCTACCCCCATATGATGCTGCCACTGTGAATGGTGCTGCCAAGGAGCCTCCACCAGCTTACGTGTCTGCCTAAGCCTTCAAGTGGGCGGAGGCGAGGGCAGCAGTTTGACTTTTTCGACGTCTGAGCGATAGTTCTGTTATTTCACTTTTGCGATGAGCTCTCTGAGCTTGTTTGTTGCTGAAATGCCACTTTTTAAAATTTAGATGTTAGGTTGCAACCTGTACTTTTTAGCATATGCTTTACTAGAACACTGTGATAGATGAGCTGTAGGATTCTTTCTGTAGGATTCGGGGTGTAATGGGCTTCACTAACCTTCCCCAGGCACTGAAACCTCCCCCAAATCTGATGCCTCCAGAGTCAGAGAAGTTCACTTTTGCACCTGCTGGACCCCAAAGTTGGGATGTTAGTCACATTTTTTTCTCTCTATTCTCTCTATTTTGAAAGTATAAAATAAAACCAAAAATAGATAACTTTTTCTTAAGCCATTCCAGTGTAGGGAACAAAACCTTATGAAAACAGGAATGTCAACTGTGCAACCATTGTTCTATTTAGGTAAACAGAAGTCCTCACATATGTATTACAAGAACTTCCCCCATAGCATCCCTTAGGACTTACGTTTGCATTTGGTGGTAAAGGATTTTTCTCCATGGCCTAAATTAAAACCATTAGAAAGCACTAGGCTGTGAGAGCAGTAACCATCTGATGACTGTTCTCATGTATCCGGGTCCAGGGACATGGGGCGACGTGCCTCGTCTGTGTTAGAGGGTGGGATGCGTGTGTTTGGCGCTGCATGGGATCTGGTGCTCCTCTCCTGGATTCACATCCCTACCCAGGGCCCGCTTTTACTAAGTGTTCTGCCCTAGCCTGGTTCGACGAGGTCATCCCACTGACTTTATCAAGTAGAACTGGGATATATTTGATACACATTTGCCTAACAACATGGCAAAGGGTTTTCCTCCTCCTTTCCCTGCAAGGTACATTCTACTGCTTTGAACTTCCAAGTATGCCTAGTCACCTTTTAAAATGCAAAAGTTTTCAGAAAAATGAAGGTTGTTTTCTTCATATGCACTTATTATCTTGACTACCTGAATTGCAGGGGATTTTTATATATTCATATGTTCCAAAGTCAGCAACTCTTCTCTTGGTTCATTATTGAATGTGCTATAAATGAAGTCTTTTGCAACTAAAAAGAGATTTGCCCACACACACAAAAAAAATCAATGAATCCAGAAGCTTGTTTTCTGAAAAGATCAACAAAATAGATAGACCACTAGTCAGTCTATTTAATAGTTGCTAGTGAGGCTATTAAAGAAGAAAAGAGAGAAGAATCAAATCGACACAATAAAAATGATAAATGGGGTATCACCACTGATTCCACACAAATACTAACTACCATCAGAGAATACTATAAACACCTCTATGCAAATAAACCAGAAAATCTAGAAGAAATGGATAAATTCCTGGACACATACACCCTCCCAAGACTAAATCAGGAAGAAGTCGAATCCCTAAATAGACCAATAACAAGTTCTGAACTTGAGACAGTAATTAATAGCCTACCAACCAAAAAAAGCCCAGGACCACACAGATTCACAGCTGAATTCTACCAGAAGTACAAAGTGGAGCTGGTACCATTCCTTCTGAAACTATACCAAACAATACAAAAAGACAGACTCTTCCCTAACCCATTTTATGAAGCCAGCGTCATTCTGATACCAAAATCTGGCAGAGACTAACAAAAGAAGGAAATTTCAGGCCAACATCCCTGATGAATACTGATACAAAAATCCTTAATAAAATACTGGCACATCAAATCCAGCAGCACCTCAAAAAGCTTATCCCCCACGATCAAGTCAGCTTCATTCCTGGGATGCCAGGCTGGTTCAACATATGCAAATCAATAAATGTAATCCATCACATAAAAGAACCAATGACAAAAACCACATGATTATCTCAATAGATGCAGAAAAAGCCTTCGTTAAATTAAACACTGCTTCACACTAAAAACTCTCAGTAAACTAGGTATTGATGAAATATATCTCAAAATAATAAAAGCTATCTATGACAAACCCACAGTCAATATCATACCAAAGGGGCAAAAACTGGAAGCATTCCCTTTGAAAACCGGCACAAGACAAGGATGCCCTCTGTCTCCACTCCTACTCAACATATTATCAGAAATTATGGCCAGGGCATTCAGGCAAGAGAAAGAAATAAAGGGTATTCAAATAGGAAAAGAGGAAGCCAAATTGTCTCTGTTTGCAGATGACATGACTGTATCTTTAGAAAACCCCATTGTCTCAGCCCAAAATCTACTTAAGCTGATAAACAACTTCAGCAAAGTCTCAGGATACAAAATCAATGTGCAATAATCACAAGCATTCCTATACACCAATAATAGACAAACAGAGAGCCAAATCATGAATGAACTCCCATTCACAATTACTACAAAGAGAATAAAATACCTAGGAATATAACTTAAAAGGGATGTGAAGGACGTCTTCAAGGAGTACTACAAACCACTGCTCAAGGAAATAAGAGAAGACACAAACAAATGGAAAAGCATTCCATGCTCATGGATAGGAGGAATCAGTATTGTGAAAATGGCCATACTGCCCAAAACAATTTATAGATTCAATGCTATTCCTACCAAACTACCATTGACTTTCTTCATAGAATTAGAAAAAACTACTTATTTCATATGGAGTCAAAAAAGATCCTATATAGCCAAGGTAATCCTAAGCAAACAGAACAAAGCTGGAGGCACCTCGCTACCTGACTTCAAACTATGCTACAAGGCTACAGTAACCAAAACAGCATGGTACTGGTACCAAAACAGATATATAGACTAATGGAACAGAACAGAGACCTCAGAAATAACACCACACATCCACAACCATTTGATCTTTGACAAACCTGACAAAAAAAAAAAAGCAGTGGAGGAAAGATTCCCTATTTAATAAATGATATTGAGAAAATTGGCTAGCCATATGCAGAAAACTAAAACCAGACCCCTTCCTTACACCTTATACAAAAATTAACTCAAGGTGGATTAAAGACTTAAACATAAGACCTAAAACCATAAAAACCCTAGAAGAAAACCTAGGCAATACCATTGAGGACATAAGCATGAGCAGAGACTTCATGACTAAAACGCCAAAAGCAATGGCAACAAAAGCCAAATTGACAAATGGACCTGATTAAAGGGCTTCTGCAAAGCAAAAGAAACTATCATCAGAGTGAACAGGTAACCTACAGAATGGGAGAAAATTTTTGCAATCTATCCATCTGACAAAGGGGTAATATGCAGAATTTACAAAGAACTTAAACAAATTTACAAGAAAAAAAAAACCCATCAAAAAGTGGGTGAAGGATATGAACAGATACTTCTCAAAAGAAGACACTTATGCAGCCAAAATACACATGAAAAAAAAAGCTCAACATCACACTGATCATTAGAGAAGTGCAAATCAAAACCACAAAGAGATATCATCTCACACCAGTCAGAATGGTGATTATTAAAAAGTCAGGAAACAACAGATGCTGGAGAGGATGTAGAGAGATAAGAACACTTTTACGCTGCTGGTAGGAATGAAAATTAGTTCAACCACTGTGGAAGACAATGTGGCAATTCCTCAAGGATCTAGAACCAGAAATATCATTTGGCCCAACAACCCATTACTGGGTATATACCCAGAGGATTATAAATCATTCTAGTATAAAGACACATGCACACACATGTTTATTGAGGCACAGTTCACAATAGCAAAGGCTTGGAACCAACCCAAATGCTCATCAGTGATAGACTGGATAAAGAAAACATATACATCATGGAATACTATGCAGCCATAAAAAAGGATGAGTTCATGTCCTTTGCAGGGACATGGATGAAGCTGGAAACCATCATTCTCAGCAAACTAACACAAGAATGGAACATCAAATACTGCATGTTCTCATTCGTAAGTGGGAGTTGAACATGAGAACACATGGACACAAAACGGAGAACATCACACATCGGGACCTATTGGGGGGTGGGGGGCTAAGGGAGAGATAGCATTAGGAGAATTACCTAATGTCGATGATGGGTTGATGGGGGCAGCAAACCACCATGGCACATGTATACCTGTGTAATAAACCTGCATGTTCTGCACATGTATCTCAGAACTTAAAGTATAATAATAATAAAATGAATAAATAAACAGATAAAATGGATAAACTCTGAGAAAATTATCAACAACAAAGAAATGTAGGCATGGTCTAAAAAGAAATAAGTCAAAAAAGCAAACAAACAGAAACAAACTTGAAGTTTGCTACATTGATACATGGAAAATCAGTTTACAAGATAAACTGGAACTGAGTGACTTGTTATATTGCTGAAGGGTATAATGCTCCACAGATATATTAAACACCATATCCATAAATTTCCTGGAACATGGTAATACTGCATTGAATTGTATAAAGACAAATTGCTAAAACAGTCATAAGAAAAATTAATAGAAAAATAACAATAAAAGGAAGTTTTACATACCTCTTTCAGTCTTTAATGAACAAATTAAAGGTAAATGAGGTTTTATAAAAAAAAATAATTTGAGAACTAAAGATAACAAACACCTTAAAAAAGTATTGTTACTGTTATGGGATCCTTGGGGTGTTGTTTTGCCAGCCAGGAATCTCTGTGGCCAGTGACACCTTTGCCCAAGTTTAGCTCTGACCCACTGGGCTCTTTCTGCCCACTCAGCCTGGCAGACTGTGCTTGGCTTACACTACTGGCCTGAATCCACACCTGCCAAGGACGAGCCCGGTGTGGAGTGATGAGGTATGTGTAAGCAAGCATGGGGTCCGGTCACTGTGCACAGCCAGGCGTGCCAGCTGCAGTGGGGCAGGCAGCTCCAGGCACTGGCACAAGCACCATCTCCCTGCAAGAGTGCAGCTGGACCAGGTGTACCATAAGCAGGTTCCATGACTAACACCAGGGAACCCGGTGACACCCAGAAGCTTGGAGACACCAGGAACCTCAGAGCCCTAAAGAGGGTGTCACCACCCTGGCTCAGGGAGCTCCTAGGTCTGGGGTCCCTGAAGGGCCACAGCTCTTCTCTCTTCCCTCCTTGTTGCCCACAAATGTGGAGAGCATGGGCATGTTTCAGCCCTGCCCTGTTTGTGTTACAGCTCTTTTAGCCCCGCCAATCTGGTGGGTCCCTAGTTCTTGTCCTGCATCCAGGAAGAATGAGGTACACAGACAAGTGGAGGGTGAGCAGGATGAAAAGGAGCTTTACTGAGTGATAGAGCAGCTCAAAAGACACCTGCAGTGGGGAGGTCCTCTCCACAGCCAGAGTGTTCCAATGAGTGTTCAGCTCTCAGCAGAGAGGGTAGCTCCTCACCTCAGCAGGTCATCCCAACCTCTCTCTGTCCTCTCCTTGAGGCTGGCTGAGTCCAGGGGTTTTTATGGGCCTCAGAGGGGAGGAAGTGCATGCTGATTGGTCCATGGGTGGCCATTGGTGGGCCCAGGGAAAAACATACGCTCCTCTCTCAGTCCATGGGACTGACAGCTCGGCCCCCGGCTTCAGACCCTTCCTGGCTTTAAAGTAGAGCTTCACCAGAGACCTGCCACCTTCCACCCAAGAGCCTGTCTGCCTCCTGCCTGTATTCATTGCACCCAGGCAGAGGGGGTCTTTCTCGGTGAGCAGCTGTGACAGGGCAGCTGCAGCTGCACCCAGGGAGTTCCCACCCTGCCAACTGAGAAGAGGTGGAGCTCCCACGTGTCCCAGGTTCCTGCTGGCTCGGTGGAGTGTGCAGCCCTGGCCAGGCGTCCTCACATCCTGGGGTGGGAGCTCCACGTCCTCGCTGGGCCTGGGCCAGCGTCCAAGGCAGGGGTGACGTCACTGTGAGTTCTTCCTATGGCCTCAGCACTCAGGGGCAGCCTGGGGCTCCCTTTGCCTGGCTCACAGCCCTGCCTGGGGGCCACCTCCAAGAGCAGATCATGGGCCCTGGGCCCAGCCATTGGGAATGTCAGGCTCCGTGGTCACCTTGATGTGGAACGGATCCTGATGACAAAGCCTCAGGTGACCCAGAGCAGAGACTGTTCCCAAGGCAGAGGAACTTGGTGCTGTCAGTGGGCTGGGTATAGTGGCCACATTGCTGGCTGGGTCCTGGAAACAGGCACTGCTCCCACTTCTCACCCTAGACCCCTGAAGCATGACCCCAGCTCTATATGTTGGGCCTTCCCCACATTCCATGTGCAAGTGTGGCACCGCCCCGGGCCCAGTTCCACCTTGACAGCCCTCTCTGCTTGCTCTCTTGTGCTCAACTGCACTGCTCTCTCACTGGTGGGTGGCTGGGCCCGGCCCCATCACGGCAGCAACCAGGGATGGGTTCCCAGGGCAGTGGACTCCCGGGGAGCTCTCTGGGGCAGGCTCTGAGGACTGCCTGCTTCAGCATCTGCACCTGAGGACCTTGTGCCCGTACCCCCCTGCAGCCGGAGTCATGCCAGCAGCCGCTTCAGATAGGCTGCTGCTGCCATCATTAGGAAGTCATCTCAATAAATATCAAAACTGAAAATTCTCGAAAAGTTATAACAATCTTGTAGATTCTTTGAGTTATTTCCTTGGCTTTAGGGTTCGTGGTCTGGAGTTTCAGCAGTGAGCTTTCAGAAAGGGGCTCCTTTCCTTGCCCTGTGCAGGGAAATGGTAATGTTTGCTTAGTGGTAATGCTTATTCATACAGACGATCCTGGTGGGGTGTGAGTACTTTAACGGAAAAGTATTTTCACTCTACTGAAATATAACTAATTCTGCCAGCTTAGAGAAGACATGCTTCCATACTAAAGAGAGTAAAGTCCATTTAGTACTTTCACTGCTCTTTCATTAGAGTAAAGAGCAATGTTCACTATGGGAGGAGCCACAGAGTAAGGAATGTAAAGAGAAATTCTGATTTCAAAATGCCTTTCAAGGTCCAGTGCTGTGGCTCACGCCTGTAATCCTAGCACTTTGGGAGGCTGAGGCTGGTGGATCATGAGGTCAGGAGTTTGAGACCAGCCTGGTCAACATGGTAAAACCCTGTCTCACCAGGTGTGGTGACTCACACCTGCAATCTCAGCACTTTGGGAGGCTGAGGCAGGTGGATCACGAGGTCAGGAGTTCGAGACCAGCCTGGCCAACACGGTGAAACCCTGTCTCTAGTAAAAATACAAAAAATTAGCCAGGCATAGTGGTGGGTCACTATAATCCCAGCTACTCAGGGGGCTGAGGCAGGAGAATCACTTGAACCCAGGAGGCAGAGGTTGCAGTGAGCCAAGATCATGCCACTGCACTCCAGCCTGGGTGTCAGAGTAAGACTCCACCACAAAAAAAAAAAAAAAAAAAAAAACTCTGTCTCTACTGAAAATACATAAATTAGCCAGGCATGCTGGCACATGCCTGTAATCCCAGGTACTCAGGAGGCTGAGGCATGAGAATTGCTTGAACCCAGGAGGTGGAACTTGCCCTGAGCTGAGATCATGCCATTGCACTCCAGCCTGGGTGACAGAGTGAGACCATCTCAAAAAAAAAAATGTCTTTCAATAATGCATCTTTGTTTTTAAAGTCTTGACATTCATCACACATAATACATAACTACAAAGGTTAAAAAAAAAACTCTCCAAAGTCAAACAAATTTATTTTTATCCACCATTTTGGTTTATCTTCATCACTATTTTTATGATAATAAAATCAGGAGGTGACCAGAATCCAAATGTGTACCTTTGTAGAATTATTTCCAAAAGAAAAAATATATAACTTACTTTCAGATTTTTAAAACAAAGTGTGAACTGAATTTTTTAAAGGTTTATGGTTAAATATGTCCTTGAGATAAGACTCAAGGAAGAAAAGCATCTTCAGTCCGATGTAAAATTATGCCACAAAACACTTCATAAAATTCTGCTGCTATGAAATCAACTCTCTTGACAATAACAACTATAAACTCTGGATACAGTATTTTAAAAGTTGACCAGAAGACACTGGAGGACAATAAAAACAGTCTAAAATGGGAAGAGGAGTTTACATTTGGAAAAAGGAACCAAGACTAGGTAGGCTTCCTGTTTTGTTTCATTTTGTTTTTAATGTATTTTAGCCTGAAAGCAGACCCTGTTCAGCCCCAGTCAGAGTGACTAAACCTGGAATTGAAATACGGGGTCTTATGAAGCTGAGAAACTAGAGGACAGGGTTTAGGGAGATGACAGCTGCTAGAAAGTAAGGAAGAATATCCAAGATATTCTTGGAGGAGGCAGAGAGGGGCAGCTTCAGAGTCTGTTTATAATCTCTGCTTAAATCAATTATTGACTCTTGAACTGTATATACATACGGCAGACTCTAAGCTCAACTAAGGTTAAAAAGACTAGACAGAGATTGAAGCTGTTCAACAAAGGGGAGACAGAGTTTTCAGTCTTAGCCTACCTAAGTTAATTGTCTGCTAAGCCCTTCTTAGTACAAATATAAAAACATGCAGAGTTGATACAGCGTATTATTTTTACTGTCCAGGAAACAATCAAAATTGCCAGACATATGAAGAATAAGGAAAACATGACCCATACTGAAGAATCAAAGAAAACTTACTGAAATGATCCAAATATTAGATTTAGCAGATAAAGACTTTAAAATGCCATTATAACACGCTTAAGTATGTAAGGAAAAAGGCACTTTTTGCTGGAAGAAAGGTCGTGACATGACCTGCTTATCTGGCGCAGAAAGAAAGAGCTCACGGAACACCACGACTCCATGCTCAAGGGAGGAATGCCTCTGGAAGCACAAGAATGTGACCAGATTTGCTGGCTCCTATCTATCACCCCTCTAGCTTGTTTAATGATTAAATTAAACATTATGCTTCAAAGGAAATGCCAAACCACTCTAGCTGTCTCTCCCCACACCCCTACCACATTCTTGCTTTGTGTTCTACACCAATAAATGCTATGGGTCTCCAAAGCTTGGGGCCTTTGCAGCCTCCATACTCGTGTTGGCCCCCTGGTCCCCACTTTATGCAATCTTGTCTTTTCTCGTTTGTGTCCACCATCCCTTGCAACCCCCACAGTCTGTGTCAGGGCTGGCCCCCAACACTTTTAATAAGTGAAAAGTTCGGAAATAGCAGCATTAAAAACTATAAAAATAATAATTCTTAAATTAAAAAGTATAGCATCTAAAATAGAAATTACTGGATAAGCTTAACAGTAGACTGAAGATAATTGAAGAAAAAGCCAATGACCTTTAAGATAGATTACTAGAGTAATACAGTCTAATTAATAGCAAAAAGAAACAATGAGGAAATTGAACAGAGGTCAGGAACCTGTGGAACAATATCAGTGGTTTAACATATTTGTAGTTAGATTATCAGAATCCCTTATTTTCAAACAGAAAAACTACTTGAAAAAATTATCATGAAAAATTTCTCAAATTTGGTAAAAGCCATAAATTAACAGATTCTAGAAACTCAACAATCCCAGGCAGAATAAATGCAAAGAAAATAATACCTAGTTACATCATGGTCAAAATACTAAACATCAAAGATAAAGAGAAAATCTTAAAGCAACCAGAGGAAAATAACACAGTACATCAGGAGAGCAATAATATGAAGAACTGAGGTTGTCTCATTACAAAATGAAGCCAGTTTGTAAAATTATTTCTTCATATTAAAAGGGGAAAAAATCTGTCAACCCAGAATTCTACATCCAGTAAAAACACACTTCAAGAATGAAAGCAAGTTTCGGCAGGGGAGGGATCCAAGATGGCTGAGTAGTAGCAGCTCTGGATTGCAGCTCCCAGCAAGAGCACAGAGGGTGAGTGGTCACCACATTTCCAGATGGATTTTTATTGCCCACAGACCAGGAGATTCCCAGGCAGAGGAGCCCCACAGGTTGCCAGTGTGGCTGTTTCAGCTGGCGCAGTGGGTCTCTGCACAAAAAACTCACACGGGTCTGGGCGCCATTTCACCTGGTGACTGGAGCACCTGGGAGACAGACTGGCCCATTCAAGTGATAAGGGGACAGGGAGCCAGGCCAGGAGATTCCCTGGTGGAAAAGCGCCACAAGTCTCCAGTGCAGCTGTTTCAGCCGATGCAGTGGGTCTCCACATGAAATCTCACACAAATCTCGGTGCCATTTCAACTGGTGACTAGAATGCCTGGGAGAGAGAGTTGCCCATTCAACTGAAAAAAAAAAAGAGGTCTGAGGCAGGGAGCCATGTGATTAGGCCAGTCCCACCCCCACAAAGACCAGCAATCTGAAATGCTCTGGATTGAGACTTTCACAGCAAGCACAGCTGAACCCGGGATGGTACAGCTCTGTGGGGGAGGAGCGTCCACCATTACTGAGGTAGTCCGCCATTGCTGAGGTGGTCCACCATGCCAAGGCAGTCTGCCATTATCAAGGCAGCCTGCCATTGCCGAGGCAGTCCGCCATTACAGAGAGAGTCCACCATTATAGAGGCAGGCCACCATTGCCGAGGCAGTTCTAACTATACCCCTATAAAAAGGACTGCAGGGAAGTTCACAAAGCAGCTGGACAGAGCCCACAGCAGCTCAGCAATGCCTCTGCTGGCAGACTGTGATTAGGCTGCCTCCTCACTGGGCAGGGCATCCCTGAAAAAAGGCAGCAGCATGACAGAAATTTGTAAATAAAGCCCTACCTTCCCGGGACAGAGCATCTGGGGAAAAAAATGTGGTTATGAGTTCTGCTGCAGCAGACCAAGCAAACATACCTGCCCAGCAGCTCTGAATGGAACAACAGAGTTCACAGCTCAGCACTTGAGCTCCTATAAAGGTCAGACTATCTCCTCAAGCAGCTCCCCAACCCCCATATATCCAAAGAGTCACCTCATAAAGGAGAGCTCAGACTGACATCTGGCGGGTATCCTTCTGGGACAAGGAAAGCAGAAGAAGAAACTGGCAGCAACCCTTACTGTTCTGCAGCCACTGAAGGTGACCCCCAGGCAAGCAGGGTCTGCAGTGGACCTCCAGCAGTCCTACAGCAGAGGGGCCTGACTGTTACAAGAAAAACTAAGAAACAGAAAGAAATAACTTCATCATCAACAAACTGGACGTCCACTTGGAGACACTATCTGAAAGTTACCAACTGCAAAGACCACAGGTAAATAAATCCACAAAGATGGGAAGAAATCAGCACAAAAAGGATGAAAACACCCAAAACCAGAACGCCTCTCCTCCTCTAAGGGATCACAACTCCTCATCAGCAAGGGAACAAGGCTGAATGGAGAATGAGTCTGACGAATTGACAGAAACAGGCTTCAGAAGGTGGGTAATAAGAAACTTCTTTGAGCTAAAAGAACATGTTCTAAACCAAAGCAAAGAAACTAAGAACCTTGAAAAAAGGTTTGACAAAATGCTAATGAGAATAAGCAGCTTAGAGAGGAATATAAATGAATTGACGGAGCTGAAAAACACAACACGAGAATTTTGCAAAGCATACACAAGCTTTAGTAGCTAAATTGACCAAGCAGAAGAAAGGATATCAGAGGT
>CAUYLG010006062.1:0-17175 GCA_963573385.1 Cacajao melanocephalus | reverse complement strand
TTAGTAAGGAAAGGGGCGTACTGAGGCATGACCAGCTTCCCCTCTTGACTTGGCCAGGAAACAGTTTTTTTGTTTCTTTGGTTTTTTTTTTTTTTTTTTTGAGACTGAGTCTCATTCTGTCACCCAGGCTGGAGTGCAGTGTCATGTTCTCAGCTCACTGCAACCTCCACCTCCCAGGTTCAAGCAGTTCTCCCCACCTCAGCCTCCTGAGCAGCGGGGATTACAGGCACCTGCCACTATGCCCAGCTGATTTTTGTATATTTAGTAGAGATGGGTTTTTCCACCATGTTTGCCAGGCTGGTCTCAAACTCCTGGCCTCAGGTGACCCACAGGCCTCGGCCTCCCCAAGTGCTGGGATTATAGGTGTGAGCCACCACACCCAGCCAAGAAACAGTTCTTAAAGTTTTTCTGGGGTCTCCTTGGCCGAGGGAGGTCTGTTCAGTCCACTGGGGAAGAGGTGGGCTTGGGAATTTATTTTTATTCCACGATTCTTATCTACAGTAAAGTTTGAGGATCACTGGTTTAACTAATAAATTATAAATGTGCTGCTGAAAAGTTTCCTCCAAACAAGTGATCTGAGCAAAGCACATTTGCTATGTGTTCAAGCATGCTAATGGTGAGCCCTGAACAATGGTACTAACGTCCAAAGAGAACACATTTTCAGGAGGAGGATAACATGTTTTCAGTGCAGCTTCCTGGACTGCCCTCTGTGAGGGCTTTAAGGAGGCGGGGGCTGCTGCTGGGGGCATGTGGGGAGTACCCTGTTCTACCTCCTACTCCAAGGCCTCTCCATCTGGCCTCCGTCTCCCGTACAGTGGCATGGCCTTCCTTCCTTCACAGTAGCTCAGGAATTGAGGAAACTGAAGTTGCCAGGCCTGTCTTAAAGCCTGGGCTAAAAAGTAAAACCTTTCACTCACAGGCCCAGTCCAGATTCAAGGGGAAGAGACATAAGCTCCACGTGTTTACCCACCAAAATGACCATCTCCCTGTGATTGTTGATACTGAGTGTCAACTGGATTGGACTGGAGGATGCAAAGTATTAATCCTGGGCGTGTCTGTGAGGGTGTTGCCAAAGGAGATTAACATTTGAGTCAGTGGGCTGGGGAAGGCAGATGCACTGTTAATCCGGTGGGCACCATCTAATTGGCTGCCAGCAAATATAAAGCAGGCAGAAAAATGTGAAAAGGCGAGACTGGCCTAGCCTCCCAGACTACAACTTTCTCCCGTGCTGGTTGCTTCCTGTCCTCAAGCATTGGACTCCAAGTTCTTCTGTTTTGAGACTCGGACTGGCTCTCCTTGCTCCTCAAGCTTGCAGGCAGCCTATTGTAGAACCTTGTGATCATGTAAGTTAATACTTAATAAACTCCTTTATATATCTATAGTATTCTGTCCCTCTAGAGAACCCTGACTAATACACCCTGCCCCCCCATATAGAAACATTGGAATACTTGTCCTCAGCCTAGACTCCATTTCTTTTTACTGATTGCAAACTGATGAAATTCTATGCCTGCTCCCTCCACACCCCACTCCACCCTCAATTTGTATATGTGACATCTGACATCAAACCAGGTTCATTTTGCTCATGGACAGCAAACCAATCATTGTGACTGTGGGTTTTGCAAAAGAGAAGATATTTTATTTTGTGAGATTGCTCAGAAGGCTGCTGAGCGTAGGAGAAAGAGAACAAATCGCAAATCCACCTCCCTGAAAACAGGGCTTAGGGGTACTTATGGGGATGGAAAGCGGGATGGTGTGAAGTGTGGGTAAAGGTGATTGGCAGGTGGGAAAGAGAGGAAATCAGGGTTTCTGCACAAGTGTAATCAAGCTACATGGCTCTTCATAGGATGCACGTTCAGAAAATGGTTGAATTAGCATGAAAGGAGGGTGTGGGTTTTGGCCCTTTGACATCAGAAGGTCACTCTTCACGCACCCACACAGGCTCAGTTGAAGGGTTGGTGGTCTCAACTGGCTTGAACTCGATAAGAGCTGCCTGCTACCTCCTGCAAAACAACAGTAAGCACCCATTCCTATGGTGACCCACCGTCAGAGCTGTTATCTGCAAGGAGGCTAGTGGAAGTTTAGTTATGTGTTGTTTGACTGCTATGATCTGCTAGGGGGAATTTTAAGATTAACTAGACGGAAGCAATTAAAAGCAAGCAAGGCAGGTTAAGTTCGGCAGGCTTAATCAGGTTAGCCCTCGGTTTCCCATCTTGCTTAATACATGGTAAAGTAGACAGAATATGAGCTAGGCCTTAACCACTTGTTTGGAAGACATTTTCAGAATCACATTTATATTTAATTGTTTACATCACTGATCCTCAAATGCAAGTAGCTTAGAATTACTCCAGGGGAGGCCAGGCGTGGTGGCTCACACCTGTAATCCCAGTGCTTTGGGAGGCTGAGGCAGGAGGATCACTTCCACCTGGGAGATGGAGGTTGCAGTGAGCCAAGATCATGTCACTACACTCCAGCCTGGGCTACGAGCAAGATTCTGTCTTTAAAAAAAAAAAAAAAAGAATTACTCCAGGGAATTCTTTCTCTAATGCATATTCCAAGGTCTAGCACTCAGGAATTTTGGTCTCCCTAATCTGAGGTAGAGCTCAGGAGTGGGCATTTAAACAAATTCTCTAGGTGGGTGATTCTAGAGGGTCTTCTAGAAATGCAGGTGGGTCTTCTTGGACCACATATGTAGAAAGCTTATTTTAGAATATTATTGTTTTAAGGCTCACCAACATAGGCATTTTGATTTCATGGCTTTATTCTTAGATGCCATTTTATTTCCTACTTCTCGAACTGTTAAAGAGATGAATGTTAGTTAAAGTGATAAGGACAGATTTTAATCAGTAATATACTATCGCAAGAGGGAAGAGTGTCCAACATGAACTAAACTCAACTTGGGAGGTGCTGGGGGGACTGCTGGAGCTTGAGCAGAGTCAGAGAAGTGAAAAATTAGAAAGAGTGGTCAGTGCAAATGCCCATTAAGTCAGCTGCATCTGTTAGCTGACAATGAATCAAAGTTAGGGTTGTATTTTCCCAGAGACTAGAGACAGAGGTTCTGTGCTTTCTGATGATTACATTTGAAAGGAACGACTGTCACTCCTGAGTTGTTGGAGAAAGCTGTACATCTCAAAGGGACAGAGGAAGGATTCACAATTGTAAATTGTGCATTTAGTAAATTTTAGTGAATGCTCCAAGAAAGGGTGGTTGGGGCTTATGGTCAGGTGTTGGCTGGGACAAACAGTAAATTCTTTTAGCAGCCTGCGCTTTCTCAGTCAGGCCCTTTAAGGAGAGCTAGGGTCGCTTAGGGTGCTTGTGGCTCTGAGCTGTCGGTATCTGTTGGTATTTGCTTAAGTCTTTAAATGGGGAGGGGAAGAGAGTGGACGAAATTGTTTACACTGAGAGTTTGTGGTTTTTATAGGCCAAGGTTGAGGCCTGGCAGATAAGAGGGCTCAGAGGAGCCTGGCTAGATTTTGGTTAAGAATTATGCTTTAGTTTATGTCCCTCAAACCATTCCTAATGGTTTCCCATTAGGAAACCAAGATACAAATAGATTAAATAATCCGTGCAAGGTTATAGAACTAGTCAGTAGCAGAACTATTATTCAAACCAAGGTCTTTCTAACATTAGCGTCTGTCCCAGAGGTAGAAGAAGGAGCTGGAAGATTGTACAAGTCAAGATCCATGGGAAGTAGAAGAAATGACATTCTATAAATGTGCACTGACTGCAAAACTATTGTTTTATCGGTTAGGTTCAATGTAAATTCTAGAGCAATTTTTAGCATAGGGATACATTTGACTTTAGCATGCTATTTTCTTACTTGGTGATTTAAGTTTGGTAAAGATTTTTGCTTACAATCTTTCTTTTAAATGCCTTCAATCTTTCTTTTAGTTGATTCTTTCAGGACTTAATTAGGTTGCAAAGTTTCTTTTTAAAATCATTTATCTCATATATGTATCAGAATATAACAATTTAAACTTAAAAACTTTAGAAGTTTAACATTAGGTATACATTTTTTATCTAAAGAGAAACCTAAAATGATAAGGACTTCAATAGGAAAAATTTGCATGCAATTCCATGGAAGAGCTAAAACCATTAATATTGAGAGACATTTAATAATTCTTCCTCAAATGGTTTTTAATCCTTGGTGTTTAATTTAGTTTTTCCACATAGCTGAAGGTGTCTGATCCTGATGCTTTAATAACTTCTACATTTTGAGTTGGTACTTTGCCCTATCAAAACTCATATTAATTACTTGTCAGCTTCATTGAATGTTTGCTCTTTTGGTTCATATTTCCATTGTAGTTTTTAATTAGAGGAAACTCAAAGCTAAACTGAAGAAACTAACCAAAATCCACTACAATGGTAAAAAAAAAATTATGGCTCATGAATGGTCCGTTTATTGATAGAAATTTTTCTTGAGCCTATATTATTTTGCTGAAAAAAAGTGATTTTTAAAAGTTACTATCTCTCTTTTAAGCAAAAAAGGTTAATTTATAATAGCATCAACATAACCATGTATAATTCATGTAGTCAACAAATATTTTCTCAGGGCCTGCTCTCAGGCTGAGTTTACAGAAATTAAAAAGCCGTTGACCCTGTCCACAAAGAATTACAGTGTTTTGATTTTCTAGTTTGAATTTTGGTATTATTGTTGTTATTTGAGACTCCCTAGTCTTGCTGTCTGTTGACATGAATGGTTATCATCGAAATAGCAAATATGGTAATTTCACTAGTTTTGTTCCCAGTTGATGACAGAAGACCCTCGGTCATTTGTAAAATCCTCTATTAAATATTTCTGGGGAGTCCAGAGATGTCTGATACATGTTGCAGACAGGTCCATTTCTTTCCTTTTCTTTTTTTGAGACAAAGTTTTGCTCTTGTTACCCAGGCTAGAATGCAATGGCGCGATCTCAGCTCACCACAACCTCTGCCTTCTGGGTTTAAGCACTTCTCCTGTCTCAGCATCCCAAGTAGCTGGGATTACAGGCATGTGCCACTGTACTTGGCTACTTTTTTTTGTATTTTTAGTAGAGATGGGGTTTCTCTATGTTGGTTAGGCTGGTCTCAAACTCCCGACCTCAGGTGATCCACCCTGCCTCGGCCTCCCAAAGTGCTGGGTTTACGGGCATGAGCCACCATGCCCAGCGAAGCAGGTCCATTTCTTTTGAACTCTGCCGATCGTTTCCCTTTGGAGCCGTTGCTGATCTGCTGCCTGGGGTCTGTGCTGTCTGTGAGCTGCATGGCTGTTTGTATTAAAGCAGGCGAGAATGCCTTCCCCCTTTTTGTTTCCCTCTGCTAGGTTCAGTGGGTTTCATTTCAGTTAGTTGGTCAGAGAAGACATCCTATAAGACTCTCAGAAACACCAAGAGTACTAGCTAATATAGAAACAAAACCACAACTTTTAAAATGAATGGATGAGTTTGTAAGAAAGTAAAAGGTGTCTGAGTCCTAGCAACGGTGGGGGAATCCATGGAAGAAGCCAGAACTGACTCTTTAGGGATCTTTATGGATCCGGATGTCCAGAGCTTTGATTGCAGGACTGAAAACAGTGGGAAGTAGGATGGGGAGGCTTGGGCCTGTGTAATGGGAGTGAGGTCACTAGTCATCCTAAATAAAGTTAGGACCCATGAAGAGCTACAGTTTTTTTGTTTTAATCCCGTAAAAAAGAGGCAGAGAGCAAATAAATTTGTCTGTTTAGCCTGGAATCTGAGTGGATACAAAAGTCTCCTTTAAGAATTTGTTGCCACAGCCTGACATTTCTGTAAGTTTGGAGCCTGAATTTACACTATTTGTATTATGTGAAACAACTAAACTTTAATTTAAAGTGGACCCAAGTCTTCCAGGTACTTGCAGAAATCAAGGCAAGTCTTTTTAGTGGGGAGGCACCCTCCATCTGAGGCCCCAAAGCATCCTCAAAAGTCAAATTCCAGAGCATCTGCTCAAACAATAAGACACACACACACACACACACACACACACACACACCCCCCCCATAAAGAAAGAAGCCACCAAGAGCAAGAGTCAGCAGAAAAAAATAGATACTCAAAGGCTTCAGGTATTAGAAATACCAGGTAGAGAATGTAAATTATGTTTGATGTGTTTCTAAAAGTAGGACTTAACATAGAGAAAAAGAAAGTAACAAAACGACCAGTAGCCTTGAGTTTTAAATAAATAACTTCTAGAAATAAAAAATATAATAATTGATATTTTAAAATTTGATGGAAAGATTAAACAGAGAAAGCTTAAAAGTGAATGTGTGCACCAGAATAGAGATCGGAAGAAATTACACTGAATACAAAACAGAGAGACAATGAGGTATAAAGTATGAGGGAGGTTATGGCATACAGAGGATACAATGCTCCATCATCTGTCTAAAGTGAATGGTGTACAGGTAACATGTGAATATGTAAGAACTGAGAATTTTCTTTCTTCCCTTTTTTTTTTTTTTTAAAGAGTCATGGTCTTTCTCTGTCTGCCAGGCTGGAGTGGAGTGACATGATCATAGCTCACGGCTGCCTCGACTTCCTGGGCTCAAGTGATCCTCTCGCCTCAGCCTCCCAAGTAGCTGGGACTACTATTGTGAGCCACCATGTCTGGCAAAATTCTCGCTAGTTAAAACAAAATTTTAAGAGACAGAATCTGAGTAGGTTAGGACAGAACTTTCCGTAAGTAATTAAAACAAAGGCAGTGTGGGAAGATTATATTCTAAACTTTTGAAATTACTCTTTATAAGGAAAGGGGAGGTTGGAAGAGAAACGTGTGTGTATGGGAGGTGTACATATCGGTGCATATGTGAATGTTGTATTAGCTTAATGATTACTGCATCACCTTATTCCAATGGGAGAAATTTCTCTTTATCCTGGTTTATATTTGTTTATTTATTTATCCTGGTTTATATTTGTTCATTTATTCTGTCCTTCCCTGCCTCAGATTGACAGTTTGTCCTTTATTCTATTTTATGTTTTGGAAGATATATCTTGTAATTCTTTCTATCCCTTGATTGTGCTTTCTAAAATTGTAAATTTACCTTTTTCTCCCAATATGTTTTTATGAAAGTTTTAACATATAGCATAGTTGAAAGAATTTTACCATGAACACCCAGGTACCCACCAAAGAGATTCTATCATTAGTATTTTACTATACATGCTTTATCACATATCTTTCCATTTATTTATTTATCTTCCACCTATCCATTAATCCATCTTATTTTCTAGTGCACGTCAAAGTACATTACAGACAGTTTATCTTTGCTTTTAAACAAAATAAAACTAAAAAGCTATTTTCACTGTTAAGTCAATAATTTGATCAGTTTACAAATGTATTTTTTTCTTTTCTTGAGATGGAGTTTGGCTCTTGTCGCCCGGCTGGAGTGCAGTGGCGCGATCTTGGCTCATTACAACCTTCACCTCCTGCATTCAAGAGATTCTTCTGCCTCAGCCTACTGAGTAGTTAGGATTACAAGGTACCTGCCACCACACCCAGCTAATTTTTTGTATTTTTAGGAGAGATGGGGTTTTGCCATGTTGGGCAGGCTGGTCTCGAACTCCTGACCTCAGGTGATCCTCCCACCTCAGCCTCCCAAAGTGCTGCGATTACAGGCATGAGCCACCAGGTCCAGCTTACCAATGTATTTTTACCAATGTATTAGCCCACCTCTTGCACTTGCTTGCTGCTGATTTTTGCATTTGTTACTGTATATGCCTCTGGTGGGACCTATTTCCCAGTTTGTTGTTCCATATAATTTGTGAGTGAGAAAAATGGGAGAAGGAAATGGTCTGTTTGAATTGCATTGTTTATTAGTGTAAATGAGATTTCAGTAAGGGGCTGGAGATTCTTTCTTTGCTAAAACCATGCATGAACTTTATATCTATTTTGGCTGCCAAGATACATTATAAAAGTCTTAGAATATTTATGGAAAGATTGATTGAGATTCTGCAGGCTTTCTAGAGGAAATAAAATTTCTTGAATTGCTCTCAGTATTATTTTATTATTATGATTAAAATTTATACTCTTCATAAAGAGCTGGTGTACCATCCAATCAAATACAAATGTATGACACCTATAACAGGTAGCGTTTAAATGCCCAAATTCAATTTTATTATGCAATTCAAATTTAAAATGGAAGCAACTTCATATGATGACCTAATCTCTTTGGTTTCTAATACTGAAAAGCATAAAAGGGTTAAATGCTGAATCATTAATGGCTTTTAGCTTAATGGACTTTTTAACCGATAGGAGCTAAAATGCTGAGCTCCTATGAAATGAATCTATGAGCTAATGACAGCTATACATTGACAAATTAAGAGAAGAAAAATGATTCCTTTATGTGAGATGATGTTAAATAATTTTTGTGTAATTCTAAGATAGAATGTCTGTGGTCATCAGCAAAGTGAATGAGGAATATATTCAGTTCAGTTGAAGCACACTTGATATGCTATGAGGCTAGGAAGAAATAGGAACATTTTTCTAATTATTTTTTCCTTTATATCAAAGGCTTATATCATCATCAGATCACTACTCTTTAAAGTGGGTAAATCATAGTACCTTCCCTGTTGGACAAAAATTATTTCATTTGTGGATTTACCATTCTCAGCAGTTGACCTTGGTTGGGTCACAATGATTTAGAGCCTCAGTTTACTAAAGTACATCTATATCTACTTGTAGATACAGATATTAACACTTCCCTTACAGCATTGTAGAGAAGAGTAGAGATAAGGTATAACAAAATACCTGGTACAGTGCTTGAAGCAGGGTAGGTACACAAAACATAGTGATGATGATGATGATGATGCATATTTTGAAATTGTTTCAGATTTATTTATCTTATTTCCTTAAGCAGTTTACAGAGTTACCATTTGTGTTGGCTATTTGGGAAACATAATTTTTCTTTTCAGAATGATTTATTCATAAAAAAAGAAACAGAGAGTAAAAGAGGCTGGGTACAGTGGCTCACATGTGCAATATCAGCACTTGGGAGGCCGAGAGGTGTGAGGCTCACTTGAGGCCAGGAGTTCAAGACCAGTCTGGACAACGAAGCAAGACCCCATCTCTCCAAACATTTAAAAGAGAGAGAGAAAAAAAGACTTATTCATGATTTCAAATATTTTTGAACCAGAGATGGACTTTCAGCTAAATTAAGGAGTTGATTAGATTAGATGATCATAATAGTATTTGTCAGTCAAACTCTTATATATAATGCATTTAGTTTTCCTTTGACAGGTTAATACCCCATTTCCACATGTTGGTACTCCTGGTCATCCATAACTATTTATTTTCACTTTCAACCATCACATAATTTAATCTATGTTTTTAAATAATCCTTTTCCATATAATTCTCAGTGACATGTGGTAGTTTAAAGAAAAAGCACAGGATCAAGACCTGCAGAACCCTGTTTGAATTTTAGCTCGGTTGTGATCTTGTATTTCTCTAAGCTTTAATATTCTTATCTTTGAAATACAGATCGACTCTGTCTTCTGAGTCTGTCAATTGCGGCAGTGGCTGTGAGGATGGAAGAGCTTAACGAATAATGCCAATTTGTCAATTCAGAAGCAACACTGCAAAGATCTATATGCTACATCTGGATTCTAAATTAGGTAACTCTTTAGCTCGGTATGGTGACATGTGTGTGTAGTCTCAGCTATTTGGGAGGCTGAGGTAAGAGGATCGATTGCATCCAGGAGGTCAAGGCTACAGTGAACTGTGTTTGTACCACTGCACTCCAGCCTGGGTGACAGAGCAAGAGCCTGTCTTAAATAAATACATACATAAATAAATAAGGTAAATCTGAAAAATCCACTGGTAGAAACACCAAGAGAAGAGTGCTTTCGATGCCTAGAAGCTCAAACTAGTTGAAGCATAAAAGAGAATAAACTAGATCACTTACCTGAGAAGTTGGAATCATACAGGTGTCCCTTGTTTTAGGCATGCTTATATCAGATGAAGTCTCTACTTCTTTCTCTTCTCCGTTTTTTTCAGTGTATTGGTTTCATTCTCACTATGCAGACAGGCTTTCTGTATGTACTAAAACAATAGATGCTAATAACCCCCAATATTCTTCAAACTCTGTCTTCTCTGTTGGACAAAAACTATTTCATTTGTGGCTTTACCATTACCAGCAGGTGACCTTGCTTGGGCCACAATGATTTAGAGCCTCAGTTTACTAAAGTACGGGTATATATACTTGTAGATACAGATATTAACACTTTCCTTACAGCATTGTAGAGAAGAATCAAAAGGCAAGGAGCCTTTCCCTCCATTTCCATCTTAAAAAAAGAGAAAAATCCCAGGGAAGCATTCTCAACCTGATGCTCAAATAACAGGAATGGAGTTCTTTGGGTCAAGGGGGCAGAGTTTGGGGACTGGCAATCTTACTAGGAATTATCTGACTTGAGTGAAGGAAGAGCAGTTAGAACAGTCTCCAAAGGAAGCAAAAGGCCTGGACAGACAAAGATGACCAGAGTCACTACAAGCATGAGGGAGGAAAGGAGAAGAGAATAATGACAAACAGAAGAGTCTTGCCATCCTTATGAAATGCTAGCCATCTCTTCATTCAATTACCCACCCTGCTCTTTAGGATTAGTGTGATAATCATCTGTTTGCCCACAATAATCCTGTTTCATGCCTGTTGTCCTAGCATAACCATTAAAATCATGGCTTTTTATTTTCAAAACTATCCCCAGTTTGGACAATTTCCTATGTAGTCACTATAAGTAAGACCAATTAGCAATTTGGCTCCAGCCACTCAATCTGTTTTAAATCATACTATTCCTTTGATCCAGTTGAACTTTGATCAGTTCTCTGCCTTTTCTTTTCCAACCCATGTCTGATATTCAACATTTGAATGAACATCTGGTAGAAAGCCTGCTCATGACATATATATTCTTACCACCTTCTTCCCTTTTATGGATCACCTCACATTTCTCCCCTTCCAGGAACTCTTCTGGATTTTAAGTAGTGGTGCTGAAGGTTTAACAACCCATTCATCTGCTCAGAGCATCTCTGCTAGTAGAATTTTTCTTCCAGGGATTGCTGCAAGTTAAATGTATACTCTCTCTCCAAATAGTGTAGTTTCATTCTATGAAACTTCAGCTGTTTCTTCAGAGTAGAAGCTCCCTGAGGCTAGACAGGCATGATTTTATGTTTTCTGTCCTATTGTACATACTGTAGTAAGTGGGGTATGGATGAGGATGGATAAAGCAATTAACATAGTGTGAGTCTAGGCATGGTGGTGCGTGCCTGCAATCCCTGCACTTTGGGAGGCTTAGGCAGATCACTTGAGCCCAAGAGTTCGAGACCAGCCTGTGCAACAAAGTGAGACCTCCCCCGCAATCTCTACAAAAAATAGTAAAGTTTGCCCAGTATGGTGGCATGCATCTGTGGTCCCAGCTACTCAAGAGGCTGAGGTGGGAGGATTGCCTGAGCCCAGGAAGTGGAGGCTTGAAGTGAGCTCTCTTTGGGACACTGCACTCCAGCCTTGGTGAAAGAGTGAGACTCTGTCTCAAAAACAACAGCAACAACAACAACAACAACAAAATAGTGTGATGATGGTAAAAGAAAGAAATTTTTCATGATGTATTTTCAGTGGTCCCCTTTGCACACCAGCTAAGAAGGAAGCATCCTTTGCCAGTTTGACCAGCTACCTCCTCACCATGGTTGTACAGATCAAGTGAAAGTGGTAAAGAGAGTGATGAAACAGAAAGCAACCCCCAATATCTGTCTGAGAAAGGATGAGACAGGGAAGAGGAGTAAAGAGCCAAGGAAACTTGGTGTGGGGGCTGTACTGAGGTACTGGAGGACTCCAACAACCAGCCCTCACCCTGCATTCCATGTGCACGGTGTTCCTACCTCTTCATGTTCTACTGCATGCAATGTGGGCAGAGCTCCCTGGAGGTGTACAATTTGTCAGCCTTGTGGGGTAGGGAGAAGGCGTGTCTGGTGTTCACAATGAGGGGTTTGATTGAAAGGCACAGCTGCTGTGCAGAGAAATACTATACAGAGACAATGTATAAAAGAGGTTTTCTGGGAAGTCATTCATTTATTCAACAAATAATATATATTTTGTCCTCTGCTCTATGCCAGGCACTGTTATAAATTCTGTGGATATAGCAGGGACGCATATAGTATTTGCATGTATATAGATAAAGCACCTGGCATGGCTCACCTTTTAGTGAATGGAGACAGATAATAAGCAAATATATTGTGTAGCAGTTCAGATGATGACAAATGTTATGGAAAAACTAATAGAGCAGCTCTGGAAAGCTGGAGTTGGAGAAAGGTCATTGCAAATTTAAAAATGAGTAGTCAAGGTAGGCTTTGGAGAGAAGATGACATTTGAGCAAAAACTTGAAGGAGATTAAGGGAGGAACTGGGTAAACATATGACAGAAAGCCTTCGAAGTGGAGGGGACAGGTTTGCAGAATTCCTGAAGTTGATGTGTGTCTGGTGTGTTCAGAAATAGCAGAGCTAGTGTAACTGAAGGTAGTAGGGGGAGCAGGAAATGAGGTGTGAGATTTAGGGGAGCAGGCAGATGATGTAGGTCTTTGAGGTCATTAAACTTTGAGAGAAATGGGAGCTGTTAGAGGCTTCCCAGCAGAGGCTTTTAATTGCATCACTGCCTAATGCATCTTGAGGGATATCATGCAATATAATTATCTCAAGAGATATTCAGTATTTGTGTTTCTTTTGATGTGAAACAGTGCTAATACTTTGTACACTATATATTCATTCAGGTTACCATAGGCTCTGCTTACAGTTCAGGGTTGTCCACAAAGAGGCACTAATTGAATGAATGAATGAATGAATTAATGTACAAATGGGGTTGACGTTTTTGCTCCCTCCATGGGGGTTCTCACCCTATTATTTCAACTTTACTGCCCCTACAGCCTTTCTCAACTGTGCTCTATTCACCCATCTTGTGGAGTACTAATTAGGATAAAAAAAAGGCAGGTGGGTAGGAGCAGGGAAAAACAAACAGATAAAGCAAATAAGCTGTATGTCTGACTTTCTTCACGGTCCCAAACATATAAACCAAAGGAAGGAATAAGCCATAGGTCCACTTTTCTTTATGGCCCAGGACATACGGCCCTTCTACACAGATAATGCACTTAACTCACAAACTTCCTGCTTACCTTCAAACGCCTCAATTTATCAAACACCAAACGGCTAACAACAACAACAAAAAGCAAGTTAACTCCCCGCTACCTTGGTGTTATCAATCACCCCAAGTTCCAGTCTATAACATTCTCAACAAGCCTTTGTTTCCTAGCAGTGAGCTCCTCCTCTGCTGATTCTGCCCGTTGCTCTCTGGCAACGAACTTTCATACTTTCTTTAATCTGTCTTTCCTTATCTCCCACTTTCTTGGTAAATTCTTCTACTCCCGCACCCAGAAAGTCGTCGCTCACTCGCGACAAGTTGAAAGAGCTCTTTCAACTCTGTATTTCTGCCTCTGTCTCTGCTCATCCCATTTCCCGCTATTTGAAACGCTTCTCTAGTGGATTAAAATTCTGCCTATTGTTGAAGATCCAGGGACAAGCTCCACGTCCTCCAGGAAGTCCCTGCAGACTCTCTGGCCGTCGTTGCCTTTTCTGAGCGCCCGTAGCATCTTTCCTCTGCTACCTTTCACTGGCTTGATCTCTTGCGTTGGATAACTTTGGTTGTTTATTTTAAAACCATTGTTTGAACTTTCTCTACATGTTAGACAAAGAATACACAAATGAACATTAGCATTTCAGTGGGGTTCTCTTATCATTTCTGTTTTATCGAAGCTGACTTGATAAGAGAGGCTCAATGACTTGGCTGATCTCCTGTAGATTAATTAACAAGGACTGCACCAGGACCGAGACACAAGTCGTTCCCAAGACAAGCAATCGTCCTGTCCTCCCTACTCATAAAAGGGTTAACCTAGCCTTTCCTTGCCGCAGTCAGGTCACTCCACTCCCTTCCTCGCGAATCAAAAGCGGCCGCGGCTAGGGAAGCTTGTCCTGTGAGGGATTCCGTAGAGGCACTCCCTCCGCACCTTGAGTCCCGGGCAAACATGGCGGCCCCCGAGTTAGGGCAGGCTTTGAGTCCAGGCGCTGCAGAAGGGGAGGAGGAGACGATTCTCTATGACTTGTTGGTCAACACCGAGTGGCCACCGGAGACTGAAGTACAGGTGAACCAGGCCCATCTACAGCAGCAGCCAACTTGGCGCGGTCGCGGGTGCTTCGTGGGCAGAGCCACGTAACAGGAGCCACGTAGGGGACAGGAGCCGGGTGGGCGGGGGACCAGGGCCTTATGACTTGTGCGGTCGCCGTGGCAACGGCACCTTGGGCTGGCCGGGGGTCTGGGCCTCCTAAGGCAGGGTTGGGTGTTGGTCCTTGAGATTCCTCCTGGGCTCAGAATTCGGTTGTTGGGGGCTGGAACTTTGTGCTCTGGGGAGCGTACGATCCCACTCTGGTTGTTAGTTTCGCTCTCTGTATTCGGAGGGGAGGGCACAGCGCTGGACTCGAGGGTCCTTTCTCCTGTCTGGACTCTCAGTGGTCCCTTCTTGCGGTGTGGCTAGGGCTAGTCCGGGCCGACGCTCAGCTGCGGTGGGATAATTTTCCAGGACCTTACAGTCTTCAGCATCTGGCAGGCTGCTGCAGAGCGCGGAATCTGAGCCTTTACCGTTACACGGGGCTGAATCGAGCCAGTTCTTGTGTGTTTCAATAAAAGAGCATTTAATAAGGGTGTGCGTGTCCTTTCGTTCGCCTCCGTGTCCCATATGCTGTGCTAGGTGCCGAGGATACAGAGATGAATATGCTTTCGTGGAGCTTCTCGTTTAGAAGAGAGACAATCATAATCTAGCATTTTATGCGCTATAGTTAGCGATGTGAGCAAAATGCCACTGAAGTGAAGAGGAAAGAGCTACTGGCTAGGATTGGGATCCCTGCTAGAAAAGGGTTATAGAGGTTGATAATTTATGGACTGGATCTTGAGATTATCAGTTGTTTGGTAGTGAGGGCCTCCTGTGTCTGTAGTGAAAAGTAGAACCACAGATCCATGTTTATTCAACCTATTTATTGAGTTCTTAACACATGCCAGTTACTATTTTAGACCCAGAGGAAGCAGCCAGGTCGAAAAGAACCTTTATTAAAGATTATGTAGTCCAGTCCATACAAATTCTCTTACATTTTTGTCTGAGCGTTTCCGTACTGGAGAAACTACTTATTTTTCAGCCTAAAGTTTGTATTTTTTTCCTCTTTAGCTACATTCACACTGCAGTTTGTGCTTATCTGGAATAATGTATTTTGTAGACGGGTAGAGATCTGCATACATTACTGTTTAATTTCAAATACTTAGTTTGTCTTAATGTGAATATTTTTTGGGTTATGCAGCTAGGAAGCTGTTGCTGCTGCAGCTGGTTAGATAAGTTTCCACTCCTTGATACTCATTGGTTAATTGCAGTAATGTTTCAGAATGCTTGCCATAAATTGATTTCAAAAAAGCAACCACAGAGTTAACTAACTTTGAAACCCTTGCCACTTTGTGTGTGTGTGTGTGTGTGTGTGTGTGTGTGTGTGTACTTTGAAACCCTTGCCACTTTGTGTGTGTGTGTGTGT
The DNA here is from genome assembly GCA_963573385.1 of Cacajao melanocephalus. Classification (NCBI taxonomy): domain Eukaryota; kingdom Metazoa; phylum Chordata; class Mammalia; order Primates; family Pitheciidae; genus Cacajao; species Cacajao melanocephalus. Next base: position 1,595 of record CAUYLG010006062.1, on the reverse strand, counting down.
GTGTGTGTGTGTGTTGGAGGTGGAGGAGTTCTGTTGATTTCTGCATTGTATTGATTTCAGCTGTTGAACTATAGTCTCTTGGAGGGCAGTTACTGCATTGTATTGATTTCAGCTGTTGAACTATAGGCTCTTGGAGGGCAGTTACATCTGATTCATCTTTGTATTTCTCCCCAGGTCAAGTTGTGTCTTGCATGAATCCAACGATCAATGCATGTTTGTTGAGTGAAATAACTTTTCTGTGTGTGTTTTTTAAAAAATCTTGTCTACGCTTACTGTATGTCCATTGGGCTTTTCTTGACAGCACTTGAGTGCATCTTATGTAGTACCTAGTATCATGAACCTACCCACAGTGTGTTCAGTCTGTACTCATGGAATGGAATTATTTAATATAGCAATTACATATCTGTGTATGTTTTGTTAGTAGCATTGTCTGTGTGGATATGCAACATATAGTCAATGAATTTGCCTTGGAGATATGACCGCTTTTTCTGTGAGCAAAACTTACAGCCCCAATAGAATGTGCTGAACTGGCAACCAGTATGGTCTCTAGCCTTGACTTCTGTTGTCTTTGGATTGGTATTTGATTTGGAAATAGTTTCCAGCTTCAATCCTTGTTCTTTCCTGCAAGGTTAGTCCTGATATGTGCCTGTAGCTCTGCCATGCTCACTGTACTCCTATTGTCCTCTCTTTTTTTTTTTTTTGTTTTTTTGAGACAGGATCTCACTTTGTCACCCAGGTTGGACTGCAGGGGTGTGATCACTGCTCACTGTAGCTTCAACCTCCCTGGTCACCTCAGCCTCACAAGTAGCTGGGATTATAAGCATGCGTGGCCATGCCTTTTTTGTAGAGATGAGGTTTTGCCATGTTGCTCAGGCTGATCTGGAACTCCTGGGTTCAAGTAATTGGCCCACCTTGGTGTCCCAAAGTGCTGGGATTACACACGTGAGCCACTGCACCTAAACATTCAGTCTTGAAATAGTTTTAAGATACTGCTTCCCTGTGCCAAAACTCTGAGTATTAGTAAAGAAAAATAAGTTTACATATTATATAAGTAATACTAGTCTAATACAAGAAAATTCAAAGAGTTTTTTGTTTTGAATTCCAGCCTAGAGGCAACCGAAAACATGGAGCATCCTTTATCATCACGAAAGCAGTTCGAGGTAAATATAGCTTATTTCTCTACATGTAATGATATAATTAACAGTTAAAATGTGTTCTTTAGACTTCTGATGTGGAGCTTAATGAAAGTAACATGTTATTTGAGTTTAATTTTATATATATTTATGTATATACACGCATATATGTATATGTGTATGTATACACATGCAAGTTTTTAATGCAGCCTAGAGCTAAAGTATATAGTGTAAGGTTATTTTTGTAAGGTTATTGCCGAGTTTAAAATGAGGAAACTGAGGCCAGCACGAGAAAAATTAAATTCCAGTTTATTCAGCTCCCGGACGAGGTTCTGTGGTCCCGAGAGAGGGAGAGGGGTGCTAGAGAAGTCACGCCGACTGCTTGAGGCGCGGGTTCATATAGGTTGGGAGGACAAAGGATGGGACGGGGCAGGTTGTAATTGGCAGGTGGGTGGTTGGGCG
>CAUYLG010006061.1:0-23852 GCA_963573385.1 Cacajao melanocephalus | reverse complement strand
TTCTTCTTCTTCTTCTTCTTCTTCTTCTTCTTCTTCTTCTTCTTCTTCTTCTTTTCTTCCTCCTCCTCCTCCTCCTCCTCTTCCTCCTCCTCCTCCTCCTCCTCCAATAGTGCTTTAATTTTAAGGCTCCTCAAATTGAATAGAAGATAAGTAAATCATTTTTAAGTTAATACTTATAGGCACCCTCTTTTATATGTAATGGTTTGATCTACTGTTCTAAAATATTTCTAAACGATACAGCAGGAATAGACATGGAACACATGAATAGGAAAGACAACAGGAAAGGAGACAATACAGGACTAGATGTCAACAAAGTTGGAAAGATGAAAAGCACATGAAAAGTGGAAAGTAACCTGGCCGGGTGGAGGAAGCAAAAGGAACCTGGAGCTGAAGAGGGAAATGTCTGTGAAAAGCAAGGAGGCTTTTCTTCATTTAACCCAGAATGTCTGAGGATTTTGAGGTACCAGATACTGAGGAAGAATAAAGATAAGGGCATGGATTCAGATTTGCATAATAGACATAGAGACCTCGAGGTCCCTGAGCAGCTAGACTCCTCATCTACTCTGTGGGAGACTGGAATTTTATTATTTAGAGAAACTGTCCCTGAGATGGTCTGGACTCAGAAATACCAGGCACAATGAAAAGCAAAAGCAAAACACCACATAAGAAAACGAAAAGAGTATATAAAAGTATGAATCCTGAAAGGTAAAGTCTCTAGCCCACTTCTTTTCCACTATTCTATTAGCAGCCAAATATAAAGCCATCTCCCCAAGGATTAAAACAACTTTCTTTCAAGAAGCGAAGAGCCTGAGAAAAAGGCCTACGGAACTCACATTTGGGGCTTCCACATGTAACAAAAACCTATTTGCCCAATATTAAATCAACATCATCATTCAACATTAAAGAAAATAGGCTCACTCACACATGTAGTATCTTATTGGCTCTTTAGACTTGGTTTTAAATATCTGAGAAAGCCAAGGATCACTAAACATTTGAGAAATTCTCCAAAATGAAATAAAGGGGCCAGAGCACACAAACAGAAAAGAAGAATTCAGAAGAGTCAGAGACAGTACAAGAAGAAGAAAGGATACCTTAAAACCTATAATTAATATATGTAAACAAAAAAGAATAAATGTGCATTTATGAAATACAAATAGGATGTTATTTTTACGGAAAAAAAAATCAGAGAATATGAAAGTGATTTTGAAAATTAAATATGTGGATGAAGAGACTAGAAATTCGATTGAATGGACAGAAGATAAAGTTGAGAAAATCCTGCAGAGAATAAACAAACACACAAAAGAAGAGCTGTGCAATGGAAAAGTGAAGATAAAGAATTTTGACAATCAATTCACGAAGTTCAACTCTGGAAACTAGGAGCTCCAGAAAGAGAAGTTTCAGAAAGAGATGAAATGGAAGGAAGTAGGAGGAAGTTTTTCTAACACAGGGACAGGACATCAAAATTAAAAGGGCCTGCTTATGTGCAGTTCTCTGAATCAGAAAGGAGTCCCCCACCAGGGCACATGATCACATATTTTCAAAGCAATGAGAATAAAGAGAAGATCCTAAAATCTTCTGGAGAGATAGGACGTGTACCTGAGATGGTACACTACAAAGCCTCAGTCATCTGACTCACATCTGACTTTCAATATCACCATTAAAGGCTCCAAGAGATTGGCACATTCCCCTCAGAATTTGGAATGAAATTATTTTCAGTCTAGAATTGTATGCCCAGTCAAACTACTAAGCAAGTGCGAGAGCAGAATAAAGGCAATTTTAAGCATGCAGCTCTAAAATTTTTTTTCAGGAAGGGACTGAAGTAAGTATTCCACAAAAATTAAGAATATCTTTATGAAAGGGAGATATAGGAGCCAAGAAAAAGGGATGTAATACAAGAGACTTGTGAAGGGGTTTTTCGGAGAGCAAACAGTCTAGCTTGGAGCAAGAAATTGGATGACTAACAAATACAGACATGTAATTCAAAGACAATATGTTTGAGCTTTGGAACAATTATTGCTAGTCATTTGATTCATCTATTAAAGCATTGGGTAAAATGGGGATAAGTATGTATAAAATTAAACAAACTATTAAAATGAAGCAATTATTAACCCCAGGAATAACAAAGGGTCATGTGAGGGAAAGAAATATCACAGCACTCTAATGACCCAAATGTAAATATGAATGTAGTCATTGTAATGTAAACACCATTTCTATTCAACAAAAGATTCAATACAACTACTTTCAAGGGAGGTAGAAGACAAAATTGTGGTAAGAGTGAGGGAAAAAAAGATATACAGAAGGTAAAGGCTCCACTACAAAACTGGGAAATAAATAAATGATGTCTAAAATCAAGAAAGAGGCATAAACACATGTAGATAAGTATCAGAAGAAGCATCTGAAAGGGTCACAAGTTGTTTGCTTTCTGGCATGAAGCCATGAGAAAAAGATCAGGGCAAGACACCATGTGTTTTTTTTTTTTTTAAACACAGAAAGCTATAAAGATGGAATAAGCCAATTATCTATATTTTGTACACATAATATTAATTACCGTTAATATGTCACCTTATTTTCTTCCAGATTTTTTTCAGGGTGGGTGTAGGTAGTAAACTTCACAATTTCCCTCAGTTGTCTTTTCTTAAAGAATGGTAACACTCATTAAAAAGTATTTAATGCAGAAATGTACAAAGAAATAAATAAAAATCCACTTTCGAGTTCTATTATTCAAAAATTATTGCAGTTACACTAGGTAAAAACAGTTTCAGATCTTATTATATATTATAAACAGGTAAGGATGGAAATAATAAGTAGGTAGATAGGTAGAGATTGATCACATTGCTTTTCACTAAAATGAGATTATATTAGCTATTATTTTTAATAACATTTATTAAATTTAATTTTACTTTAATAGTAAAAAGAAAAACTGAAGCAAAATGAAAGAAATTGTTGATTTTCAAATAAGTGGTTCCTCACCATGAGATGTAGAACTAAGCTTGAAAGGGTTGGAGGGGGGAATATGAAAAACAGTAAGAGTTGGACATTACTGTTTTATTGCAGATTTCAATATCAGACAACATCAGTAGCCCCCTGCTTAGAAATCTGAGAATATCTTCCTTGCCCGCACTTTTTATTTATCTTTATACTACTAATTTTACATTGTTCTGATTAATAACATTCACATTTTGTTCTATAGCAATAACTCCCTCAGTTGTTTGGTCTTAATTCTATATTTAAATGGATTCAAACACCATCAGTCCTTCTTATTACAGCTTTTCAATTTCCAAATTCTTTATTTTGATTTATCTCTTAATTGGCTAGAATTTATTGTCAAACATTTTTTCAGGGACTTAAGAGTGCCATATTCCATGAGTTTTTTTATGTTTGAGAATGTCTGCTTGTTGTCATTTTCTCTATTGACATTTTAGCTTGCTTTCTTTCCTGTAAAACTTTGTAGAAATAGCACCAATTGTATCCGGCATTGAATGTTCCTGTGAAGAAATCTGAAAACTGGCTGCTTTCTAGGCCATAGTAGGTGATAGGCTTCACCTACTTACATGTATAAAGAATTTGTTTTTTAATCCTGGAAGTTCAATACCTTAATTATGATATGTGTCTATGTTGAGTATTCCATATCAAAATTCCTGGGATATTGTGCATGTTTTTAATCTCAATGTTCATTGTTTTCTTTGCCAAATAGAAATTCATATGCATTATATGTATTCATTCAAACATTTATTAAGTATCTGTGTGCCAGGAACTAGACTGTTGGATATATCGTTGGACAAAACGGACTAGAAAAACACTGTTGTAGCTTGTTCATGATGGTGTAGAGGAAGGAGAAGAAGTAAACAAGAAACATAAGAAAGAGGTAAATATGCATGACGTAGTGTGACAGAAGGTGCCAAGTGCTATGAGGAAAAATGGAAAAGCAGAGCAGTCTAAGGAAGACTGGGTTTGGGAAGTGGGAGAGTAGAAAGTGAGGCAATACTGAAAGACATCCTTAAAAGGTGATATTTGAGCAATGAATTAAAGGAGTGAAGGAATGAGCCACGAAGAGCTCTAGGGGAAGAGTGTTAGAGCCAGAGGGAGCAGCCAATGCAAATACTTTAAGGTTAGAGCACACCAGTTTGAGAAATGATAAAAGTAAGGGGCTTGTGTGCTGGACTAGAGAGAGGGAAGCAAAAAGTTGCGTGTGTTAAGATCACGGAGGTAATGGTGGGCAGATATTCAAGGTGTTGCAGGCCATCAAAAGATTTTACCTTTGAGTTTCATGGTTTTAGCCAAAGGCATGATCTAACTAGAATTTTTGAAGAATTTTTATTTTGTATGTGGACAACAGTGAGAGCAGGGAGACCAATTAGGAGGCTATTGCAATAACATAGGTAAGAGATTTTTAGGTACTAGGGAAAATATTCTGTGAAAAAGCTATCCAAAGTCAAATGTATGTATGATTTTTAAACTAAGTATATATATAAACTTTCTAAAAAAGAAAAATAATATAAGACACAAAATAGCCAACACAATATTGAAGGAGAAGAATAAAGTTGGAAGACTGATACTACCCAGCTTCAAAACTTACTACAAAGCTACAGTAAGCCAGACAATGTGGTATTGGTGAAAGACTAGACAAATAAATAAATGAAACAGACTCAAGAGCCCAGAAATAGACCCATGTACATATAGTCAACTGATTTTCAACAAAGGAAAAAAGGCAAAACAATGGAGTAAAGATAGTCTTTTTAGCAAATGGCACTATAACAACTAGATACCCACACTGAAAAAAAGATAAATCTAGACACATATCTTCTTCCCTTCACAAAAATTAATTTAAATTGAATACAGAGCTAAACGTAAAATGGAAAGCAATAAAAACTCTAGAAGATAACATAGGAGAAAATCTAGATAACTTCGGGTATGGCAAGAGCTTTTTAGATACAATAGTAAACGCATGATCCATGAAAGAAAAAATTGATAAGCTGGACTTCAGTAAAATTAAAATTTTCTGCCCTGCAAAATACACTGTCAAGAGAATAAAAAGATAATCCATAAATTGAGAGAAAATATTTGCAAAAGACATGTCTGATGAGGGACTGTTATCCAAAACATAAAAAAAGTTCTAAAACTTAACAAGAAAGCAAATAATTAAAAAATGAGCCAAAGATCTTAACAGATACCTCACTAAAGATGTCAATTAAGCATATGAAAAGATGGCTCCAATGTATATGTCATTAGGGAAACGCAAATTAAAAAAACAATACGATACCACCACATACTTATTGGAATGGCCAAAATCCAGAACACTGACACCAAATGTTAGCAAGAATGTGGAGTAACAGGGATTTTCACTCCTTGCTGGTGAGAGTGCAAAATGGTATAGGCACTTTGGAAGACAGTTTGGTGGTTTCTTTCAAAACTAAACATACTCTTACCATATGATCCAGTAATTGAACTCTTTAGTATTTGTTTATCCAAAGGAGTTAAAAACTTATGTTTATAAAAAAACCTGCACATAGATGTTTATAGCAGCTTTATTCATAATTGCCAAAGCTGGTAAACAGATAAACTGTGGTACATCCAAACAATGGATTATTAGCACTAAAAAGAAGTGAACTAGCAATCCATGGAAGAAAAAATGGAGGAAATTTAAATGCATCTTACTAAGTGAAAGAAGTCAATCTGGAAAGGCTACATACTATAATGATTCCAACTATAGACATTCTGGAAAAAGCAAAACTACACAGACAGGAAAAAGATCATTGGTTGCTGGAGTTTAGCAGGGGAAGAAAGGATGAACACACAAAACAGAAGATTTTTAGGAGAGTGAAAAGATCCTATGTGATACTATCATGATGGAAACATGTCATTAATATTTGTCCAAACCCATAGAATGTACAATACCAAGGGTGAACTCTTATGTATCATCCTACGAATTTGAGGTGATAATGATGTGTCAATGTATGTTCATCAGTTGTAACAAATGCACCACTCTGGTGGAAGATGTTGATGATAAGGGATACTATTCAAGGGTGGGAATAGGAGGTATATGGAAAATATCTGTACCTTTCACTCATTTTTACTGTGACCCTAAAACTGCTTTTAAAAATTTGTCATTAAAAAAACATTAATAATTATATCTTTTTAAAAGATAGATGAAAAACAGTCATAATGTGAAGTTTTTCTGTTGGAAACCATCCAGAGAAATATATTAGATAACTTGAGTCAGACTTACACCAAAATCTCAAGGAGAACGTAAAGATAAATGTAATGCTTCTAAGCACATTGTCATTCACTAGAGACAGAGAATATTACTGAAAAAGAATTTTTCTTTTTATTTTATTTCATTACTAATAGTACTCCTCCTATATAATGTTATCATCTCCAATCAAGTGTCAGCTATTATTTCTCTAGACTAGAGTTCTTTTTAGTTCCTTCGGACTTCTTGGGCAAATGCCATAGAAGTTAAAAGAATTTTCTTACATTCGGTTTGACCATTATGCACAGAACTTTCTGTATATCTATTATTATTCAATCAAATATCTTTAATCTGGTTGGCTTGAAAGACAATTTGACATAAGCATTTCCTTACTGTCTTTCCTGCTAAGACAGGAGCCACTCTCTTTTGTCCGGTGCTCATCAAGAGATACCATGACATATCTAACTTCCAGGACCAGTCAAAAGAAACCCATGATTCACAGAAAGATAAGAAGGAGCCTGCTAGATTCACACCTGCCAGCAGCTCAGTGGAGCCAACCTAAGATTCATCCTCCCCAGGGGAAAAGGGAGCCACCAGGGCAGATAGAAATCTTGATCGTCCCGGTTGATCCATTCCTCCTCAACTAAAGCACACCTGTTTTGCCTAAAAAGTTAAGTCTAACTTACCTTCATGGTCAAACATGTAGTTTCACTTCCACTGCCGCCCTTCCACCTGCACCCCCAAAACAACTCCATGCTACTTATTGATGACTAAACTCCCTGTAACTGGGGCAAGAGTGGGAGAAATAATTATTTTTCCACCAGAGAAAAACAAATGACAAATTAAGCACCCACTCAAGGTAAAATGTTTACTATCAAAGATTATACTTTAATCAAAAAGTGTAAGTTAACTGGGGCAATTAAAGTATGAAGATGTTGGAGTAGTCATTAGAAAAGAGGGCAGAGAAAGCTGAAGCTCATGAGACAAACTGCACCATTTGCCTTGAAGGGAACACAACTGACTTGTACTTATGTGGAACAATAAGAGTTACAGGCAAAAATGTTTTGGTAAGGTAGGCCTAGAGATGTAGATGCCTAAGTTTTCTTCCAAATCTAGGTTTGAAATATCAGCCAAGTCAGCCATTTTAATAATATGAAAGAGGAGGAGGAAGAAAGGAAAAAGAGGAAGAGGAGGAAAAGAGTGACAGCAGCAGCTAGTTTTGGGAATCAATTTCCACAAATTTGAAGAAGAAAGCTGATTTGGCTCGTGTGGGGATGTGGTATGTACCTCCTATATTCATATATTATGCATCTTTCAGTAGTATAAGTACTGCAAGAACCCTGATTTTCACCAGCTATTCATTATTTCCTGTAATGACATTTCTTGAAGCATCATACATGGGACACTCCCACAGCACATATACCACTGTTTATGGAAAGCTCTGGATTTTCTTCAGGGTGGCTTGCTGCCTGTACCCAAGAAAATACTTGGGTAACAGCATTATCTAAATGGAATTTAAGAATGATGGGGATAGAAAATAAAAATAACCAAGTATCATAGATGCTATTCTATAATTTAACTAGTGGCATAGGGCTCATAGACTGTGTAAGATTAGAGTAAGCTAGTCTCATCTCTAAACTTAGCTGCCTGGATGATTCTAGCATGGGATATTTCCACCTTCATTCAGTTTCTTGGAGGTAATTATCTTAATCCATAAATGGAGATAAAAATGGGAAACCACCACCTCTGCAAATTCACACATCATGAACTGTTATCTAAAAAAAATGTTTAAATACGAATTTAAAATATAAACATCTAATTGACAATATTAAGTGCCATTCAGTGTCCCATTTATCTTACATGATTAAAAAATAAGATAAAACTGGAAATTCTTCTCTCCATTAATTAAACAGCTTAATGACACTGCCAGATCACTTAACTAAATGTAGTCCTGTTCCTGGGCACCAAGCAAGTACCTCAGTAGCCTGAACTAGCCAGTGCATCACCTTAAATGCACATTCCAACGTACACTATCTTTCACATCTGACCCACTTTTTACAAGATTCCTCATATGCAGAAGGAGGGCATTCCCTTACCACTGTCATCATTATCTAAAAGCTTTTGTTAAGCACGGGGCTGTATATGGTGCTCTCCCAGGTCCTGTACAAAGTGAGGTAATATCCAATTTCCTGACCTCTAGAGGCCTTCAGACCAAGACCAAAAATGCTAAAGCAGGCAGATAAGATTCAGGTAGCTGAATAAGCTTTAAAGCATTGCATGAATTAAAGGGATGGATAAATGCATATTTTGCATAAGCAAAGGGTAAGTGAATGGTAGAGAGGCCTGTAAGAGCTGCTGTCAGTGTTCTGTGCACCTTGACCAAGTGGAGATGTCAGATAAGGAGGATGAGCAAACAAATAAAAAATAACCAGATTTCACTTTTCAACACTATTGTCGGGTTCCCTGTTATACAGCACAGTAGTAATTGGCAATTGAAGGGGAGATACCTATAGTCCATTCTCTAAAGAGGAAATACGAAAAGATTTTTGTTTTTTAATGAATCAATACATTCTTGCAAATTTTAAAAATCATGTAGAACAGTTGATTTAAACTAGCTCACAGGAAAGACCTCCTTAAAATAAGGCAGAGAAGTATGAACTACTGAATTATACTAAGAAGCCAGTTTGAAAGGGACTTATTTAATGAAGCTTGTTTTAAATTGTCCATCTCTTAGAAGGATGTGTGCACTTCTCAGAGTCCTTCTGCAACCAGGTTTTGTTTTTGTGAACTTAGTGAATAGGATTTAAACTTCTTAGCTTTTTTTTCTCCTTTTCAAAAACTACAAACGCAATCAGTTTGAGTAGAATCCATTCAATTGGCCTCTGCTTTCTGAATGCAAGAAAGAAGCTACTTTTCCTCCCCTTCATTTCATTCCAGCTGAGCACAGTGCCGCAAACATCTCATGCTGAAATCAGTGCCTTTTTAAAACTTCAAGGGGCTTGAAAGCTCCGAACCTGTTCAGAGGTGAAGTGGCTCCAAGAGATCAGCTCAGACGCACCCTATTTGCACTTCCCTCTACTGTAAAGGATCTCAGTCCTTTATCCACAGGCCTCATTATGAAAGTTCTCTCACTATGAACGCCAGACCAGGGCGGGTCTCCTCTTTGGTATTGCAGCATCACTCTCCATTTCACTCGCTGTAAAGAATCCTGGCCACTGGCTGAAGTCTACAGTGAGATCAAGAGAAACCTGGTTCTCTACAGTTGAGGGAGAGAGTTAATTGCTCTTCCCTCCCAGGAGCCCTTTCCAATCCAGCCTGCCTTCCTAGGAGCACTGGCTTCTTTTGCTTCTCTCCAAGGGTTATAAGGTTTGCAGAGAAAGAGAGTGCTCTACCTTGGTAGAACTGCCCAGCTGAGTTCAGAGAGTATGAAAGTAAAAACCTCCCAGCTACATTTTTAAACTCTTATAAAAAAGAAATCAGAGACTCCCTAATATCCTTCTGCTGGAAGCCCGTCTTGAGTTTTAGCTTCTTTCCTTCTCAACAGGTAGTTTCTTAAACCAGCAGATTTTCAGAAGAGAAAAATTAAGTAAAACATTCCAAAAATTGTGTTGAAAGTCACCTTATAATTAACCACAATACAAGTGAAGTGTAGGCTAACTAGTTAACTTTATAATGAAATGCATCTGGTGGCTCAGGTCTTATTCTTCCACAAATAAGCCCTGGTACATGATGTTTTGCCCTTTCCTCATTCAGTCTCCAGGGTAGTGATGGATCGTTAAAACTCTGTGAATGAGGATGTGGTCTGAGAATTCCTGGAGAAAAGAGTCTACTTTTTAAAGGTTTACTTAGTGAAATTTCTACTTTGGGTGCCCAAATAACTACCAACTGTTTCGTTTACCACTTAAGGAGCCATCTTAATTCTCATAGGTGATTTAAAGTAACCTCTAGTACTAAGGGCTGCCTAATCAAATAATTATATTTTCCCCATACTTAACTCTCACAATACGTACTGGCCCCAAGTAAGGTTTATTTAGTAGAATCTTCCACTTGGATTTCTGGTTTGGCCAAGCATTGATGCTGATGCTCTCTCCGCTGGTCTTTGCAGTCACATACTAGCATTCTTTTAAATTGTTTTGCAAATCAGTACTCCAAAATCCAGTGGATTTTCCAGTTATAGCGCCAGATAATATCAAACTGAATCTAACTCTATGAGAACCAGAGCTAGTTACTGAAACACTGATGGAGGCTTCTTTAAAAAAATGTTTATGTGATACCTCTTAAAAGCAGAAGTATTTAAAGACCTATCAAAGGTTTCAAATACAAGATTCTTCTCTAAACTCTTTGTTCAATATTGGTATTTGCTCATCTTAAAGTTAGTAATAAATGTTTTGTTTCAAATACCTAGGACAATGATCTGATTTTGTATTTAGGGGAAAAAGGAGACATTGTGAATGTCAAGGATTGAGCCTAAAACACTTTGAGTATACATCAACATCAGCCCTCCAAAAGTATTTTTATTTGAACGAATAGTATCTCTCTCCACAATACGTGGTTTATCTCTCACTTCATCATATTTAATATTTCATATATTAAACACTTTCACAAAGTGGATTTCTACACTTAAGCATAGGTATATGCAGTTTACATGCAAGTTGATAGTTTACTAATTTGAAAAAGTACTTAGGAACTCAGGTTCTGGTCACAGTGAGGTGGGTATTTTAGAGGAGCAGGAATTGTCATGTGTGGTGTGTCTCTCAAGCTTGTTTCTCTCTTTCTGTTGAAGTTATATGAACATAATTTACAAAACTGGATACAAGAGGAAACTTGTCTTACAGTTTTAAAGTGGAGAACTAGTTACTATGGTCTAGCAAGGAGATACTTAGTTTTTGACAGGCCAGAACCAAACAACATCTCCACTCCCTTTGGTGGCTAAAGATGAACTACAAGATCTAGTTCAACTTCTTACAATATCCAAATGTCTGCCAAATTGAATCGCACTCTGCAGTCTCACAACTAACATGTCTCTCAGATGACCTTCCATGACAAACAGCCTTGGGTTTAGTAAAAAATATAAAATATGCTTTTTAACTTATTACCCATAACACTCAATCCTCTTCATCTCCAGTTAAGAGGCCTTGAGTTATGTATTAAGAAAAATATGCACATTTCTCTCCACCTCTCTCTGATTTGGCATGTACCCAACCCTGACTTGTCACCTGGTGTCACACAGACTGGGTCCAAAGCATCCAGGAGTCAAGAGGAAAAAAAGCTGTCTCCCTCATGCACCTGGTACTTCTGCTAAAGGGCCTTCTTTCTTGTGAATTAGGTAATTGGGACAAGCACTAGAGATTGCTTTCCAATAGACTCCTTCAATGGACTTTTCTAAAGGGTTTCTAGCAGGAGAAATTGGCATGGGAATAGAAGACTTCAAAAAATTCATATTTCTTACTCACGCATTGCTTCAACTAATATTTATCGAGCCCCTATTTATTTTCAGGCACTGGGCTAGGCACCAAACAGGCAATTTTAAACAAAATAAACAAGGTTCCTGCCCTCCTATAATTTATAATCTAGTAAGGAAGCCCGACATTAAACAAATAAATATACAAAAAATATACACTTTAATCTCAAAATATAGCCAGTTGTATGAAATAAAAGACTAAGTTGCCATGAAAGAGATTGGGCGGTGGGGAGCAGACCTGATTTAAACTGAAAAGTTAGGCCATGATGGAGGGAATATCTAATTCAGTAACCCACAGGATTGTCTGAGATTCTAGAATTAGTGTCTTCCCCAGCAGCCACTTTGTAATTATGCTTCAAGACTATAGTCTCAGTAGTATTTAAATAATTCAACCTTGCCTACTTTTTCTACTTTTTGTCCTATCTCACTTGCCTCCATCTGTACCCTCAGAGACACTGATATTTTTCTGGTCGCCCCTCAGAATGCTGTGTCACACCTCTGTTCTTAAGATCTCTCATCCCCTTTAACTGTGTCTTCCCCTACTTGTTCACTACAATGATTATTCCTCATCTTCCATGGCTCACCTCAGATATAACTGACTCTAGGAAATCTATGATTCTTCCTTCCTTCCCATGCAGGGACTCCATGTGGCTTAGTTCCAGGGGGCACACTCACATTTTATTTTTGTGTACCGAAAATTGTTAAATATCAGCAATTTCATATTACTCAATCAAGAAGCCATGTGAGTGGTAACTGCATATGCCCTCCATTCATACAGACCACAATGTGCATGTGATTTCTGGAGCTTTGCAACATGGTGGCCCTGCTTACTGCATGGCCTTCCTGCATTCCCATAGCCCATGGTACCCTCCTCGAAAATTAATCTTACCATTTGGTTTGAAACTATTTGCTTATGCTTTTTCTTTCTTTCTCAACCTTACTCTTATTTCATTATCAGTTAACAAAGAGCCTTTTGTTATAACACTATGGGTAACTATCATTCATTGAGCCTCTAGCTAAATGTTATGAGAGAAACTTACAGAAGTATTACGACAACTATTACTTTAAAAAAGTTTAACTTTGTTTAATATTCAGATACTAAAGATAATTCCTTCATCTCTGATCTTTATATTTACTTTGTTTCAGAACAACAAGGTTATAATCAAAAAATGATAAATAACTACTGTGACTGAGGCCTACTTCACTTCCCAGCACTTCACAGCAGCAAGTGAATTAATTCCTTTGCAGCTCTTAGCTTTGCGGCTTGGGTTACTGTCACCTGCAACCAAAAGGGATATGACCAATTCTGAAACTAATTCCTGGAGTTGGCCATCAAAAGTAACAGATTCTGAAGTGGAGACATGGATTAGTTACAGAGAGAATCCCCTGTCCTTTGATGGGGAGTTGACAGGCCTCCCTCTACAATATTATAGCAGCTGATTGAAACTGCCCGGTTGAAACCTGGGACTCAGGATGAAGCTTTAGGAGTTTCGGTGGGAAAATGTCAACAGCATCATCATTTATGGGGATTAGAAATGGATAAGATGGAGAAATTCTGTATAGCCCTAAAACAAAGTAAAACTGAGACGTCCTGCTTCAGAGATGTTGATTCATCAGTTTAATTAAACTTCCACTCCCACAGATTTTCCTAGAAAGCATAATGTAGTTTTTGTTTTGGTTTATTTTTGCCTCAGTTTTTAGTCAACAGGCTGTGAACATGCTTGAAATCATGAGGAATACAGAGAAATATAGGGAAATTAAGGAATGTTTTCTTAGAGAATAAAAAAAAACAAAAATACTGGAAGCAGAGAATCTGGAATCAGAAGAGTCCTTCGAAATCCCCTGCCCCAGATTCCCAGAGTCCAGGAAGCCCTTCTAAGAGATTTCTGTCCCATCCCAGACTTCTGATAAATAGTTCCACAGACAGAGACCTTATTAGCATACCCTAACTTTTATTATAGAAAGTTCTTACATGAAAGCAAAATATGCCTCCCATGACATCAACAAATAGGATCAATTTCTGTCATCAGAAGAGTATAACTCTTGTTCCATATAACAGCTTACCTGTTTATGTACTTTTTACATTTTTTTTCTTTAGGACTAAGTGAAGTATCCTCTATGTAGGTTTTTTCTGAAATGGCTAGAGCCATCAGACAGAACTTCATTGAGGATATAGATCCTGAGGGAGGGCACTAGACAAGCAGAGAGGAATGGGTCTCAAACACTGCTCCACATGGAACAAGCATTCAAATATTCACTAGTTGATATGGATGATATCCTGTGGCACAGTTAATACATAGCCCTATTCAACAATAGAAGAGTTAATGCAGTTACCTGGCAGCAGAGCATTTCCAAAAACGCCAGCCTTTCTTCTCATTGACTATTGATGACTGCAGCCCAGGGGAAAGTAGTACATTCATAAACATCAATCAGGCAGGAAAGGTGCCTTCCAGTCTCTTTTAAAGGAGATAATGTATGTGAAAGCTCTTTGTCAACTGTACAGCAGTATACAAATGTAAAGAATTCTTACCATTGTTTTAAAAGGGAGTTAGAATAGAATTAATGTTATTGGTTTTAAAGTTTTCCATGTAGCCTTCACAAGAGACGCTTAACAAAGGAACTTTGCCTCCCTTTCCATCTTCTCTACATAGACATTCAATGAAATTATTTTTAAATAGTGAGGCTCAGGCTTGTTATTTTTCTATGTAGGTTAAACTTCTGTTTCCAACTTTTTAAAAGTTATTTTCTTAATACACATTTTATTTGCAAATGATAGAGATTACAAAGACATATGCCTAGGACAATGAGATGCAATTCATCCTGCATTAACATGAACTTCTAATCCTGTTAAAGAAAAGGGCCTACTATTTGTAGAGTAGCTGCTATATACTGACAACTGTTAGGAGTTCTACGTACATTATCTTAGTTAATCCCCACAACCAACCCCATCCTGATTTACAGACAAGAAAACATTGAAAAACTATCTTGAGGTTTCAAAGCAAATAATAGGCAGAACTCAATTCAAACCCAGTTATCTCATTCCAAATGTTTTGTTCCTTCTGTATCTCTAAAGAAGTTATATTTGAAGTTCATGAAAGAAAGCAAGACTATCACTCTCACAATGATTATTATATGTTCCCACAAAAGAATAAATTTTATATTTACTTGTGTCTCTTTGGTTGATAAAAAGCCATATGTTATTATCTAACCTATTACTCTAATTATATTTTTACTACAGAAACTTAGAATCTTAGAAATTTTTCTTACTGTCTTGTCATTGGTAATCTTGGTAGTTTTTTTCTTTTGTAATTGAGATGAAAAGTTCTAAAATATGTAAAGATAACACTCGTCAAAAGGATTAAAGATTGTCTACTTAAAAAATTAAGCAAACATTCGTAAATCTTTAAAATGTATGCATTGTACATTTTCTTGAAAACTGTGAAGTTGGACTACCACTCCCAGGGAGAAGTAGACATACTTTATTGTCCCTGCTAAGCACAATTTAAAACTCCAGAAATTGTATCTAAAACAAGCATAATATTCTGAAAAGTGGAGAGGAAAAGGCAGACCTCCTAATTATCTCAGGATCAAGGAACAACATAGCAATAGTTTACTGGGTTTTCATTTTGCCTCATATATCCCATATTAAATGCCAGAGGAGTCAGCAACCTGAAAATGTCAACAGGTGTAGACAGAAAAAGCCACACACACACACACACACACACACACACACACACACACACACACAAAGCCTGATTTCTCTATTTAAAGGACTAGGAAAGGGCTAGTCTAGGAAGACATAAAACCTTTGGACAATAACTACTCTCTGCAAACACCACAGAGAAAACTGTGTTTTCACCCCAATCTCACTAGCAAAAGCTGAGTGGGAAATCTAGACTTCTACCCTAACCAGATTGTAATGAGACTTCTCCTATGACATTAATGGAGACCATGTGGTGAGCCTGGAAATTCCACCCAGAAATTCTAACCAGTGTAATAAGGCAAGAAAGTGAAGTAAAAGGCAAACACATTTTAAAAAGGACAAAATACAAGTCTTCCTATTTTTCTTTATTTTATTTTTTATTTTTACATATTTTTTGAGACAGAGTCTCACTCTGTTACCCAGGCTAGAGTGTAGTGGTGCAATCTCAGCTCACTGGAACCTCCAACTTTTGGGTTCAAGTGATTCTCATGCCTCAGCTTCCTGAATAGCTGAGATTACAGGCATGTGCCACCACACCTGGCTAATATTTTGTATTTTTAGTCAAGACAGGGTTAAGCCATGTTGCCCAGGCTAGTCTCAAACTCCTGGCCTCAAGTGATCTGCCAGCCTCAGTTACCCAAAAGTGCTGGGATTACAGGCATGAACCACCATGCCTGGCCTCTCCCTGTTTTTAGATTACATGATTATCTAAATATGAAATCCCAAGGAATCTACCAAAAAACTTCTAAAATTTATGAGTGAGTTCAGCAAGGCCACAACATACAAGACAAACATATAAAAATTAACTATTTCTATATATCATAATATGAAATTATTACATTAAAAATAAAGTATTGGCCAAGTGTGGTGGCTCATGCCTGTAATCCCAGCACTTTGAGAGGCTGAGGCAGGTGGATCATGAGGTCAGGAGTCTGAGATCAGGCTGGCCAACATAGTTAAACCTCATCTCCACTAAAAATACAAAAATTAGCTGGACACAGTGGCAGGTACCCATAATCCCAGCTACTTGGGAGTCTGAGGCAGAAGAATCACTTGAACCCAGAAGGTGGAGGTTGTGGTGACCCAAGATCATGCCACTGCACTCCAGCCTGGGTGACAGAGTGGGAGTCCATCTCAAGAAAAAAAAAATATATATATATATATATTAAAAATTTTAAATCACTCAAATAAAGGAGTATTTAGATGTAAATCTAAGACATGCACAGGACGTGTATACCGAAAATGACAAAATACTGCTGAAAGAGAGCAAAGATTTAAATAAATGGAGAAACATACCATGTTTATGGATTAGAAGCCTTAACAGAATAAAGATGTCAATATCACACAAATTGTGTACAGATCTAATGCAATTCTTATCAAAATTCGTATAAGCTATATTGTAGCTATAGATAAAATCATTCTAAAAATTATTATGAAAGGGGAAAGAAACTAGAATAGCTAAAATAACTTGAAAAAGAATAAAGTAGGAAGAATCAGTTTATGCAATCTCAAGACACATTACATTACTACAGTTATCAAGACTGTGTGGTATTGGCAAAGGGATACACACATGGATTAAAAGATAACCTGAAAACAGAGCACTGCAAATATGCCCAATTGATTTTTGACAAATATTCAAACACAATTCCGCAGAGGCAAGATAGACTTTTTGACAAATAGTGGTGAAAGAATTGAACATACATAGGCACACACACACAAAAAAACCCCTCAAACTAAGTCTCATATCTTTACACAAAAATTAACTCCAAAAAGATCACATACTTAAATGTCAAACACAAATCTATAAAGCTTCTATTAAAAACATAGGAGAAAAATCTTTAGAATCTAGGGCAACACAAAGAGTTATTAAGCTTCATACCCATATCACAACTTATAAAAGAAGAAATGGATAAATCAGACTTCATCAAAATTAACAACTAATGCTCTGCCTAAGACCTGTTGAGAAGATGAAAAGACAAGCTGCAGATGGTAAACCACATATCCACAAAAGAATTAGTAGCTAGAATATATAAAGAGCCCTCAAAACTCAATAGCAATAAGCCAGGCGTGGTGGCTCATGCCTGTAATCCCAGCACTTTGGGAGGTGGAGGTGGGCAGATCACCTGAGGTTGGGAGTTCAAGACCAGCCTGACTAACATGGAGAAACCCAGTCTTTGCTAAAAATACAAAATTATCTGGGTGTGGTGGCATATGCCTGTAATCCAAGCTACTTGGAAGGCTGAGGCAGGAGAATCGCTTGAACTCAGGATGCAGAGGTTGCAGTGAGCAGAGATAGCACCATTGCACTCCAGCCTGGGAAGCAGGAGCAAAACTCCATCTCAAAAAAAAAAAAAAAAAAAAAAAACTCAACAGCAATAAAACCAACAATCCAATTAGAAAATTGGCAAAAGATATAAAGAGACATTTCGCTGAAGAAAATGAAAAGATGGCAAATGAGTTCATGAAAAAATGTTCAGTCATTAGCCATTATGGAATTACAAACTAAAACCACAATGAGATATCTCTACACTTCTACAAATCTGGCTAAAATAAAAAATTATAGTGATATCAATATTGAGAGGAATGTAGAGAAACTGGATCTCCTTAGTTGCTGGTAGGAATGTAAAATGGTAAACCATTCTATAAAATAATTTGGTAGGAGAAAAATGGGAGTGGCCAAGAATGCCATATGAGGAATCCTTGTGATGATAGAACTGTTCTATATTTTAACTATATCAATGAAAATATGCTGGTTGTGATATTATACTGTAGTCTCACAAGATGTTGCCATTTGGGAATGTGGGTAAAGAATACACACGTAGGATTTCTTTGTGTTATTTCTTACAACTTCATGTGAATCTATAATTATCTCAAAATAAAACGTTTAATTAGAACACAGTATGAAGTCATGTCATATTTTGGACTTTGGGTTTATACACTGATAGAAATATAGCTGAAGTACTTCAACTCTCAGATCAGCTTTAAATTACACATCCTTCCTACGCTAGGATATAATGGAGAGATAACTATGAGTCAGGAAATGAGACTTTTATCATCAGTAATAAGCATAAAATATCATTAAAAATGTGTAGTTTTCTTCGACCAACATTTACTGAGTAGAAGCTATGTGTTTGTGAGTAGGTAAAGATGAGTGTGACACAGCCCCTGGCTTCTAGGAGTTAAGCACCTAGTGGTGAACAACAGACACATAATCCATAGAGACCACATGCACACCACATCCTGTAGAGTGTATTTCCCCAACATGGCAGCCAACATTTATTGAGCCTTTGGTTTGTACCAGGTATTATGCTATGATCTTTATATTAGTCTCTCATTTAATCCTCTAAATAACCCTGAAAGTTAATTTTTTACCCACATTTTAGAAATGGGGACACAGATGCCATAGAGGTTATGTGGCTTATCCAGAAAAGGGGTGAAGCAATAATTCAAACCCAGCTCTGAATTCAGAGCAGCCTGTGCACTTAGCCATGAAGTCACACTGTCTCTAATAGAAGTCTATACCGCATGCCACATAGGTCAGAGGAATGCAAGTCTGCCACCATGGTGGCATGGTTTGGCAGTTAAAAGGACAGAAAAGGGTAAGAGAAAGGTGTAAAGGGGAGGTGAAATTTGAGCTGTGCCTTGATGCGTGAGTAGGAATTTTGTTGGATGAATGGGTAAGGGCCTCCAGGCCTGAAGAATCAGTATATACCACCAATATATTTCATGAAGGAAATAGTAATGTTCTGAGCAGAGATCATGAAAACTCTCAAAGTCAGGGGGCCTGTTTTAAGTTGAATTGTGTCCCCAGCAAAATTAAAATACTTAAGTATTAACCCCTAGCACCTCAGAATGTGACCTTATTTAGAAATTGATCATTGCAGAGGTATTTAGCTCAGAAAAGGTCATTAGGATGGGATCTAATCCAATATACTAGGTCCTTATAAAAAGAGGAAATTTGAACAGAGAAACAGATATGTGCACAGGGAGAATGCCATTTAAACAGAAAGGCAGAGATCGAGGTAATATATATGCAAGCCAAGGAACACCAGAGATTGCTAGCAAGCCACCAAAAAGTGGGAGAGAGACGTGGAATGAATTCTCCCTTGCAGCCTTCAGCAGAACCAGCCATGCTGACACCTTGACCTCAGACTTTTAGCCTCCAAATCTGTGAGACAATAAATTTCTGTTGTTTAAGCCACAGAATAAATTTCGGTTTAAATTTATTTCTGAGACAATAAATTTCTGTTGTTTATGGTATTTTGTTATGGCAGCCCTAGCAAACTAATATTGGGCACAAGCAACTAGATATTTCTACATTTTGGAAAGTGAGGGTCCAGAGCAATGGTGTGCTGAACTTACAGCACCAGCTGGAGAGAAGCAATTGTTTAATTTTGTTATTTTGCAAGCCAATTGACATACACAAAAGAGCCATTACTTAAAATAAAATTATATGACCTTATAATTAATGTATATAAAACAAGACAATCAATATTCAGAACAAATTGCCACCTAGTAACTCTACATTTTCTATGATCTATGCTTTTGAGGCTACATACATCCATTGTATGTACATAATGGAAATACTGTATAATGCTACTGCATGTCCCTTACCAACTCCACAATCAGGGATATCACATTGGTAGGTTAAAATGAACCCTGTTGGGATAATTTACACCAGAATAATCAGCAAATACTACAAATTAGGCCTTAGATCACCCTGAAGAGCTATTTGTTAAATATTTACCAACCCACCCCTGGTCTAGGGAGACTGGTAGGTCATCTAGTATAACATGTGCTTCCTCCCATTGACTCCAGAAATATCTTTCTAGTGCCTCCCAACACCTGTTCTTTTGGTACTTCTGCCTTCTGGATGACATGTGGACTAGTGGATGACTTTGATCTCAGTTTGCAGCTTCCCCAGCAAAACCAATTTTGTCCTGAGTAAGCCCATTACATACCTTTTGGCAACTCACAGCATGAATGAATAAATAATTGAATCCTTTAGAGATTACTTTCAAATTATGATCACAATGCTGTTTAACTTTCACAACACTGATGAAAATAACACTGTATTAGTCCATTTTCATGCTGCAGATAAAGACATACCCAAGACTGAGCAATTTACAAAGGAAAGAGGTTTAATGGACTTATAGTTTCACATGGCTAGGGAAGCCTCACAATCATGGGGGAAGGCAAGGAGGAGCAAGTCCCATCTTAAATGGAGGGCAGCAGGCAAAGAGAGAGCTTGCGCAGGGAAACTCCCTCTTATAGAACCATCAGATCTCGTGAGACTTATTCACTATCATGAGAACAGCATGGGAAAGACCAGCTGCCATGATTCAATTACCTCCCACCAGGTCTCTCTCACAACATGTGGGAATTCAAGATGAGATTTGGGTGGGGACACAGCCAAACCATATCATTCTGCCCCCTTGCCCCTGCCAAATCTCATATCCTCATATGTCAAAATCCATTATGCCTTCCCAACAGTCCCCCAAAGTCTTAACTCATTTCAGCATTAATTCAAAAGTCCACAGTCCAAAGTCTCATCTGAGACAAGGCAAGTCCCTTCTGCCTATGAGCCTGTAAAATCAAAAGCAAGTTAGTTACTTCCTAGATACGCTGGGGGTACAGGCATTGGGTAAATACAGCCATTCCAAATGGGAGAAATTTGCCAAAACAAAGAGGCTATAGGCCCCGTCCAAGTCTAAAATCCAGCAGGGCAGTCAAATCTTAAAGTTCCAAAATGATCTCCTTTGACTCCATGTCTCACATCCAGGACATACTGATACAAGAGATAGATTACCCATGGTCTTGGGCAGTTTTGCCCCTCTGGTTTTGCAGGGTACAGCCTGCCTCCAAGCTGCTTTCATAGGCTAGCACTGAGTGTCTGTGGCTTTTTCAGGCACATGGTGCAAGCTGCCAGTAGATCTACCATTCTGGGTTCTGGAGGACAGTGTCCCTCTTCTCATAGCTCCACTAAGTGGCGCCCCAGTAGGGACTCTGTGTGGGGACTCCAGCCCCACATTTCCCTTCTGCACTGCCCTAGCAGAGGTTCTTCATGAGGGCCCCACCCCTGCAGCAAACTTCTGCTGGGCACCCAGTAATTTCCATACATCTCCTGAAATCTAGGCATTGTTTCCCAAACTTCAATTATTGAGTTCTGTGCACTCACAGTCTCAACACCATGTAGAAGCTGCCAAGGCTTGGGGCTTCCACCCTCAGAAGCAACAGCTCTAGCTGTACCTTGACTCCATTTAGTCACAGCTGGAGAGGCTGGGATGCTGGGCACCAAGCCCCTAGGCTGCACACAAAGTAGGGGGGCCCTAGACCTGACCCACAAAACCATTTTGTCCTCTTAAACCTCTGGTCTGTGGTGGGAAGGGCTGCCACAAAGGTCTCTGACCACCCTGGAGACATTTTCCCCATTATCTTGGTGATTAACATTCAGCTCCTCATTACTTATGCAAAGTTCTGCAGCCAGTTTGAATTTCTCCTCAGAAAATGGGATTTTCTTTTCTATTGCACTGTCAGGCTACAAATTTTCCAATCTTTCATGCTCTTGTTTCTTTTTTAAAACTGAATGCCTTTAACAGCACCCAAGTCACACCTTGAATGCTTCGCTGCTTAGAAATTACTTCCTCCAAATACCCTAAATCATCTCTCTCAAGTTCAAAGTTCCATCAATCTCTAGGGCAGGGGCAAAATGCTGCCAGTTTCTTTGCTAAAACATAAGAGTCACCTTTGCTCCAGTCCCCAGTGAGTTCCTCATTTCCATCTGAGACCACCTCAGCTTGGATTTCATCGTCCATTTCATTATCAGCATTTTGGTCAAAGCCATTCAACAAGTCACTAGGGAGCTCCAAATTTTCCCATATTTTCCTAGTCTTCTTCTGAGCCTCCAAACCTCTGCCTATTACCCAGTTCTAAAGTTGCTTTCACAGTTTTGGGTATCTTTTCAGTGGCACCCCACTCCTGGTGCCAATTTATTGTATTTGTCTGTTTGCATGCTGCATATAAAGACATACCAAAGACTGAGCAATTTACAATAGAAAGAGGTTTAATGAATTTACAATTCCACATGGCTGGGGAAGCCTCACAATCATGGCAGAAAGCAAGGAGGAGCAAGTCACGTCTTACATGGATGGCAGCAGGCAAACAGAGAGAGCTTGTGCAGGGAAACTCCCCCTTATGGAACCATCAGATCTCATGAGACTTATTCACTATCATGAGAACAGTATGGGAAAGACCTGCCTCCATGATTCAATTACCTCCCACTGGGTCCCTCCCATAACACATGGGAATTCAAGGTGATATTTGGGTGTGGACACAACCAAACTGTATTAAGCACTATTTATGACTCATAAGATACCAACTTTGTTCCTGAGATTCTGAGAACAACTCCTCTGTATCCCAAATTCCCTCTGATTAAAAAAGTCACTTAAGCTCTCTCCTTGCTAACCAATTAGGATAGCATAAAGTTTCATTTTTGTGAAGGCACTGAAAAAAAAAACTGTTGCCATACAAATACATGGCAGATTAGTATTATTATAGCAACCTTCAAATTATTGAATACACACCATGTATGTTCCCAAGAAACAAGATATACGATTGTGATAACTTGCATTGGAAATTAGTATCAAAATAGAAGATGCCACAATGTAAAATATTTCCAGTGTAGTTCTTATGTATAGCTGATTCTTTCTGAACAGTGACTCTAAAATGATCTTATTACATCTTGTATGAATACAATTGTTAAATAATTATACAGATATAAGCTAACTGAAAAATAATGATGTGGCTGTAGCAACATCGAAATGTAAACTATTAGATGCAGAGAACAAGCTTTGTGATAATTATATTTGCCATTAAATGATAACATCCAATTTGTTTCTAATCTTCAGGCTACAAATAAGCATGTAATACTGAAAATACATTCTAATTACATGGCTGTTTGGCCCCTGTAAAAGTAAAATGATGAAGTACAAGCAGTGTTGCAAATTCCAATGAAGAATTGTATTTAGAGTCTAATGAAAGATACCAGGTGAAGCTTATGGCTTAATATTTCCCTATTTCTATGTTCAGTACCAATGATTTTACCACTTAGCTCTAGATGTCAAAGTTTGTATTTCAACATTACTATCATTGTTTCACACTGTTGTTACATAATGAAAACTGACCTGATACTCTACTGAAGCCTGAAAAAATCTTATTTGGAAATTGAAACAAAATATATATATGTCTAATAGAGTTTAAATAAAGAAAAATGACAAATTTATCCATCTCAAATAATTGAGAGATAACTTTATCATCTCAACTCTTCCACTTAAGCATTTATTTAAAGCTACAATTCCTTTTTATTTTAGCCTCAATGTAAAAGTCCATCTTCTAATTGAACTTCTGTGTTTGAATGATCAGGTGTTCAGTACTTGGCACAGAACTCAGTAAATGTTTGAGTGGATGGACAGATGGATGGATGGATGGATGGATGGATG
>CAUYLG010006060.1:0-27250 GCA_963573385.1 Cacajao melanocephalus | reverse complement strand
GAAGTCCTTGCCTATGCCTATGTCCTGGATGGTTTTGCCTACGTTTTCTTCTAGTGTTTCTTGACTTTTAAAACCTGTTGAATAGTGAACAATGGATCAGAGTTTAGTAACTAGAGTGCATTTAGTAGAAAATAAAAATGGAGATGTCAGTCTTGAATGCTTTCAGATTTAGCAAAGTAGAAATGAGTTCCTCTATGCAGATGAGGCCTTTGTTTTGAGCAATGTAGTTAGTGCTACAGATAGATATTTGCAGACACCTATTGCAACAAGTCTTTCCGTAGGGAGAGGGTTTGTTAATCCTACTGTCTTTGTGCTATAGTGATACATTGTCAAGGTATATTCTTAAAACCTACCTAGAAATATGCAGACTGCAATGCAGAGCTAAGATTTACTGATGATATTCTTCACCAATGTTTTCTCCAAAATCTGTATTTTACTTGGACAAAAAAATTCAAATACAATCTTTGCTTTACTTTTTCTTTAGCTAGAAATTGATAAATTAGGAAAGCATTAATATTTTAATTATTTTTCACAATGCGTTAACATAGTATATGATAAAAGTTCACTCAGTTGTAGAAGATTGGGAAAAGTCACTCATTAAGATGATAAATCTTATGATTTAAAGAATGTCTTGTTTATTTTCAACATGTATTTTTGAGACATTACTATGATTTTAAAGTCACAGAACTCATAGAACATAATTCTGATTAGCAGTAAAGTTCCCAAGATGAGACATATCAAAGGAATTACCATTCAAAGCAAGAAAAAGGATTGTCATTCAAACAGTAATAGGAATGGCTTTTAAAATGTTTGCAAGGTCAGGCACAGTGGCTCACGCCTGTAATCCCAGCACTTTGGGAGGCTGAGACAGGCAATGTACAATAAATCTACATTTGTACACTTTTTGTGTACACTATTGATGTATAAAGACAACACTGGAGGTGTAAATTTAGAACTATGTATAAATCCTATATCAGAATTGTGTATTTTTTCATAACTTCTGTCCTTTTTGGGTTTTTTTTAACATTTTAAAATATGTTCAGAGATTTCCTAGAATTCTATTTCCGTACAAGTAAAAGGCACCCACACTTGCGACAGGGAGCACACTACAGGCAAACCTGGCTCATAGTCAGAGCCCTCTTTGACACTCCTTCTTTTCCACCTAATTGTTCCCTTGAGGGCTCCAGCATATTAGGTGCAGGCCGTCCCTTTAGACATGTCTCACTTGCTTCCTGGGGCCCCCATAAAGACATTATCTGTCCATCTCACATCCAAAAGGGATATCTCCCCTCACTTCCATCCAGAACGGCACTGCCAATGCTCTTGTACACTTGTAACTTCATTAACTTGCCTTGGTTACAAGCCAAATGAATACCTGTGATAATTTGCTCATTTATTCTTTTCAGTTGTGACAACTGAGGTTTCAGGCTATACACCAGGTTTCTTCTCTCCATAGAAGCAGTGGAACATAGACTTAAGGATGTGATACAGACTATAGTCAGGCTCCATGAATTCAAATTTCACACCTGTCATGTTTTAGCTGTGTGATTTGGAAAATCACTCCACTGTGCCTTAGTTTTCTCATCTGTTAAAAGTGAATAGGAGGATTCTAGAAGAAAGAGTAGGAAGCACTGGGACTCTGTCTCCCCACCTAAACAACAATTGCACTGGCCGAATTTAATGTAATTCAGTGGATGGAACTCTGGAATCTATTGAATGTTTGCAACTTTCAGAGGAAGGCTTAGATGGTAAATTGCAGTTAATTTTGGTCCACTTCAGCTCTTAGCACAGTGATAGCTACCCATGCCCTACACCCAGCCCCATTGTAGGCAGCTATGCACGTGTTCCAGGAGGGACCTGAACATAGCTTGTAAGAGCCAGGATGGGCAAAAAGAATCCTGTACTCCAAATGTCAGAAATCTGACCTCTGGTCACTAATTGCTGCTTCTGATCACAGAGGCACAGACAAAAAATGTGGCAACCATCGTTACTGCACCTTCCCCCATTGCTGTAAGTCTTTCCCTCACCAGCAGAAGTGACTTCCAGGGGATTAAAAGGGTCCTCCCCACATCCTTCATTTTTCTTTTTTCATATTTTGAAATACAATGTATAAATATGTGATTATATGACATTAATAACTGAAAGGAGTAGGGACAGAGATGTAAAGGAACAGAGTTTTTGTATGCCATTAAAGTTAAACTGGTATACATTTAAATTAGAGTGTTATAACTTTAGGATGTTAATTTAATTCCCATGGCAACCACAAAGAAAATAGCTATAGAATATACACAAGAAGAAGTGAGAAAGGAATTCAAACATTTCACTACAAAAAAAAATCAGCTAAACACAAAAGAAGTTAGCAATGCAGGAAATGAGAGACAAAAAAGCTATAAAGTATATATAAAACAAAGAGTAAAATGATGAAAGCATATCCTTATCAGTAATTACTTTAAATGTAAGTGGATAAAAGTTTCTAATCAAAAGACAGAGATTGGCAGAATGGATAAAAGTACATGATTCAACTATGCATATGCTGAGTTCAAGAGACATACTTTAGATTTAGAGACACAAATACACTGACAGTAAAAGGGTGGAAAAGATATTTTATGCAAATAGTAAACAAAAGAGAGCAGGGGTGCCTATACTAATTTCATACAAAATAGACTTTAAATCAAAAAACTTATAAGAAACAAAGAAGGGCATTATATGTTAATAAATGGTTTAATACAACAAGAAGATATAATAATTATAAACATCTATACACCTAATAACAAGTCATAAAATACATGAAGCAAAAATTGACAGAATTAAAGGGAGAAATAGATAGTTCTACAATAATAATTGGAGAATTCAGTACCCCACTCTCAATGGATAGAACAACCAGACAGAAGGTAAGTAAGAAAATAGAAAACACAATTAACCAACTAGGTCTAACAGACATGTACCGAACACTCTACCCAATAACAATAATATAAACATTCTTCTCAAGCACACAGGGACATTTTCCAGGACAGGCCATTATATTAGCTACAAATTAAGTCTCAATGATTTTGAAAGATGTATACCACACAAAGTATTTTTTCCAACCACAATGGGATGAAGTTAAATACCAGTAACAGAAATAAAACTGGAATATTTAAACAGCATAGTTTTTTTTTTTTTCCTGAGACAGAGTCTCACTTTGTCGCCCAGGCTGGAGTGCTGTGGTGGGATCTTGGGTCACTGCAACCTCTACTGCCTAGGTTCAAGTGATCCTCCTGCCTCTCAGCCTCCTGAGTAGCTGGGACTACAGGCGCACACCACAACTACCAGCTAATTTTTGTATTTTTAGTAGATACAGGGTTTCACCATATTAACCAGGCTGGTCTTGATCTCCTTTCCTCAAGTGATCCACCCTGCTCGGCCTCCCATAGTGCTGGAATTACACATATGAGCCACCGTGGCAGGCGTAAATAGCATACTTTTAAACAATCAATGGGTCAAAGAAGAAGTCTTAGAAATTAATGAAAACAAAACACAACCTACCAAAACCTATGGGACACAGTGAAAGCTGTGCTAAAATTAAAATTGTTAACTATAAATGCTTACATTAAAAAAAAAAAGATCTTAAATCAGCAACTTCATCTTACAAGGAACTAAAAAAAAAGAATACATTAGACCCAAGCTGGCCAGAACAAAGGAAACAATAAACATAGATAAATGAAATAGAGACTAGAAAAACAATAAAGAAAATCAATAAACCAAAAGTTGGCTGTTAGAAAAGGTTGACAAAACAGACAAACCTTTAGATAAATGAACTAAGGAGAAAGAATACGCGAATTAATAAAATCAGAAGTGAAAATGGGAACATTGCTACTGATTCTACAGAAATAAAACGGACCATAAAAGAGTACCATGAACAATTGTATGCCAACACATTGGATATCTAGATGAAATGGACAAATCTGTGGAAACACAAAACCTACCAAGACTAACTCAGAAAGAAGTGAAACGGAATAGAGCTGTAACTAGTAAGGAGGTTGAATCAGTAATCAAAAATCTTTCAACAACAAAAAAGCCCAGGATCTGATGGCTTCACTGGTGAATTCTAAAAAACATTTAAAGAACTAGTACCAATCCTTCTGAAACTGTTCCAAAAAAAATAAAGAGGAAGGAACATTTCCTAATTCTATGAGGCGTTACTTTGATGCCAAAGACAAAAAGAGAACTATAGGCCATTATTTCTTATGAACATTAGTGTAAAAATCACCAAAAAAATGCTAGTATATTCAGCAGCATATCAAAAGGATTTTGTACGTTGGCCAAAGGGGATTTAGTCGTTCAGTGAAAGAATGGTTCAACACACAAAAATCTATCAATGTTTTAGGCCACATTAACAGAATGAAGGGGAAAAGCCACATAATTACATAATCATTTCAATTGGTGCCAGAAAAAGCATTTGAAAAAATCCAGTACCCTTTTATGATTAAAAAAATATATATTCCACAAACTAAGAATGGAAGGAAACTACCTCAACATAATAAAAGCCACATATGAAAAACCCACAGCCAACATCATACTCAAAGGTGAAAGACTAAAAGTTTTTTCTCTAAAATCAGGAAGAAGGCAAGGATGTCTGCTTTTGCCACCGCTATTCAACAAGGTGCTAGAACACTGTACTAATTGCTAGCTACAGCAATTAGGCAATTATTAAATAATAGAAACAAAAGGCATCCAAATTGAAAAAGTAAGTAAAATTATCCCTGTTTACAGATGATGTGATCTTATATGTAGAAACCCTTAAAAATTAAAAAAAAAAAACTGTAAGAAATGATAAATGAATTAAGCAAAGAAGCAGGATGCAAAGTCAATACATAAAATTGAGTTGCGTTTTACCAACAATGAAGAATTTGGAAAGGAAACTATGAAAACAATTCCATTTATAATATCAAAAAAATACTTAGGAATTAGCTTAACCAAGGAGATGAAGAGCTTGTACAATGAAAACTACAATAACATTGCTGAAATAAAGTAATAAGACATAAATAAGTGGCAACACATTCCATGTCCATAGTTTTGAGGACTTAATATTGTTAACATGTGCAAAGTGATCTACAGATTCAATGCAATTCCTCTCAAAATCCCAATGATGTTTTTTGCAGAAACAAAAACCCATCCTAAAATTCATATAGAATTTCAAGGGACCCCCGAATTGCCAAAACAATTTTGAAAAAGAAAACAAAGCTGAGGGATTCATAATTGTTTATTTTAAAACTAAAGCTACAGTAATCAAAACTGTGTTACAGGCATAAAGACCAATATATAGACCCATGGAATAGAATAGAAAGTCCAAAAATAAACCCACATATATAATCAAATGATTTTTTATTATTCAGTGGGGAAAGGGCAGTGTTTTCAACAAATGGTGATGGAAATATTAAATATCCACATGCAAAAGAATGAAGCTGGACTCTTACCTAGGACAATACACAAAAATTAACTTGAAATGCTTTAAAGACCTAAATGTAAGACCTAAAACTATAAAATTATTAGAAGAAAACATAAGGCAAAAGCTTCATAACATTGGATTCATCAGTGATTTCTTGGACATAACACCAAAGGCATAGGCAATAAGAGAAAAAAAAAAGAGAAATTTAAAATTGCTGTACATCAGAAGACGGTATCAACAGAGAAAAAAGGCAGCACACAGAATGAGAGAAAATATCTGCAAATAGCTTACCTGATAAGGGGGTTAATATCCAAAATATGTAGAGAATTTCTGAAACTCAACAACAAAAAACAACCTGATTCAAAAATGAGCAAAGGACTTGAATAAGTCCTTTTTTTTCTCCAAAAAAAAGAGGTACAAATGGCCAATCAGCACATGAAAAAAATGCTCAACATTGTTAATCATTAGGGAAGTGCAAATCAAAACTACGCTGAGTACCACCTCACACCTGTTAGGATGGCTACTATCACAGAAACAGAAAATAAGTGTTGGTGAGGATGTGGGAAAATGGAACCCTTGTTCACAATTGGTGGGACTGTGAAATGCTGTAGCCACTATGGAAAACATTACAGCTTATTTTTCCTCAAAGAATTAAAAAACAGAATTATCATTTGCAGCAATTCCACTTCTGGATATATGAAAAAAAAACACAGCAAAGTTTCAAAGAGATGTGTACACCCACGCTCCCATGTTCATAGCAGCATTATTCACAATAACCAAAATGTGGAAGCAACTCAAGTGTACACTGACAAGTGTGTGGATAAGCAAAATGTGGCATATACATAGAAAAAAATTATTTAGCCTTGAAAAGGAAGGAAATTCTGACATATGCTTCAACATGGATTAATGTTGGGGACATTGTGACAAGTAAAATAAGCCAGCCACAAAGAGAAAAATAATGTATGATTCCACTTATATGAGATACCTAGAATAGCCAAAAAATTATAGAGACAAAGTGGAATGGTTGTTGCCAGGGGCTGTGGGGAGCAGGGAATAGTGAGTTATTGTTTAATAGATAGAGAATTTCAACATTACAGGAGGAAAAGAGTTATGGAGATAGGTGGTGGGGATGGCTCTATAACATTATGAATGTATTTAATACCACTGAACTAGACTTTAAAATGGTTAAGCTATAAATGTTATGTTATATATATTTTACCACAATAAAAAAAATTGAGAAAACATTTTTTAAAAATTAAATGAGCGTTAGGGAAAATAGCTAATGCATACTAGGCTTAATACCTAAGTGATGGGTTGGTAGGTGCAGCAAACCACTATGGCAGATGTTTACCTATGTAACAAACCTGCACTTTCTGCTTATGTACCCTGAAACTTAAAAATAAAAATGAAAAAAAAAATAAATTTAAAACTACAAAAACAGTGGTTAATAGTATACCCTACTTCATAAGGCTGATGTGGAAATGAGATAAATTCAAGTGCTTAGGACGGGGCCCAACAGAGAGAAAACTCTTGGAAAGTTAGCAAATATGATCATCACGGGATCTTCCATATATAATGGAGACCTCAAAGGGACATAAGTACAGGTGAACTGTGGAATATTTGAAAATGCTACACTTGAGAAAATATTATATTTTAGAATAGAAAACAAGTATAAGAGTTTTCTCACCACAAACACTGTTAATTACGGAAGCTTGCTACATAAACATGTTCACTAAAAGTGACTCAGTGGTATGTATTCCATGTACAGCATGTGTTCACAATAGCCACTTATTTCTGCTGACTGATGAAACTGATTTCGATTGTTGCAGCTTTTTGGTAAATATGTCTGACGACAGAGTTTGTGGCTTTATATCTCTTCTCTCATTGTCTGCATCTGCTGAGTGACACATTGGGCAGGGATAACTCCAGATCTGATGGACTTGCTTGCTGTGCCATTACCCTGGTGATAAAATTTATGAACTCAAGAACATGTATGAAACTGTGTGTCCACATTCCAAGGACAGTTAAAAGCTGGTATTAATTTCCTGTATTTGGTGACTCCATCAAAAACGAAAGGGAGCCAGCATTTTTAAGTGCCCTTCATTTATTAGGCTTATTGATTTCTTATTAAAAAATAAATAGAACTGACAATGTTAAGTATCCTCTCCCATTTTCACAAATAGCTAAAGAAGTTGTGCAAAATAACACACCAAGTGTAAAATAGCCAAGATTCCAGCCTAGGCCTGCCTGAGAAAAAGCCTAGGGTGAATTCAGAGTGTCCCGCTGCCTCTCATTCTCTTGCTTCTTTCATGGCTGACAAGTCTACCTAAATGCATTTGCCAGCACCCAATGAAGCACTCACGTCTAAGGCTTCTTTTTGTTCCATATATGCCAAGTAAGGCTTATGATACTTTTACTTAGGATGTTATGCTTTCATAAAAAGTTCCACTTACCAAGCTATCACAGATGGGCATATCAATTCATACCACTAAAAGTTCTTTGTACTGAGAATTCTAAATTCCATTTTGTAAATAATCAAGAGCCTGATTCATGGGGTAAATAGTCAAGTGTAAAATTTGGTCTTCTAGTCCCAGGTCATTTTGCTCAGGTGAGCATCATGCTGTTGAAATGAGTTCTCCTGTTTCCAGGTTAGACTATTAAGGAAAGTTTGTTTGGTTTGTTTTAATTTCATTAGCCAGAGGCTGTATGTTTTAGTGTTGTATTTCCTACCTTTTTGAGAACAATACTGTTTGGAGTGCATTTCCTCTCTATTGAATAACTTCTTGCCTTCCGGATTAATTTTAAAGTATTTATTTTAAGTTTTTAGATGAAAATTGTCCGTCATGTTGAGAAAAGAAAACTTCTCCATTTAATGAAAATGATGCATATTATTTGCAAAATTCTCATTGCCTGTCATCATTTCTAAAATTACCCACCCATAAGCAATAAAAGGAATGCCACTATCAATTTTAGCAAGATAAGAGCCTGTCTTGGTGTATTTGCTCCTGTACCCTCCTGCTGTGTTAGAAAGACTCCAAAGTACAAATGGATCGTGCTCAGCATCTGGATGAGTACTCAGACATGTGGTCAAATATCTAGGCTTTCCCAAACATCCAGATGTTTGACAGCTTCTCCATATGCATATTTGCTCCTTATGCTTCAGGTAGCAAAGTAAACATGGGTTTATTGTTTCTTTGCACAGTGACTCTGCTCCTGAAATGTGTACAAACTCAATTTAGGCAGGTCTAATTATATCTTAAATGCACTACTGGAGCTTACTATTTAAAGAAAATCCATAGGGAATTCTTTTGTAAAGTGAAGCATCCCCTTGAAAAGGTAATAACAGCTACATAATTAACATGTTTGTTTTCTTTTTTAATGTGGATACATGTATTTTTAATTGCCATATAACTATTCACTATATACATAACATGGTATTGAAGAATTAGAGATGTTTTTGCCACTTCCTATCTACCAGTATTAACGGGGGAGGGAAAAATCATCCACAGGCACATTTACCAGTGCTTGCAAAGTAAAAAGGTTTGCACATGAAATTGTATGGATTTGATATAGAATGAGTTGACAGTAGTCTTTACATTTAAAACTTCTGGTATTAAACATTGTAAGTGAGGATAACAGAGTGTAAGGATGAGAATCCACTTGAGGATATTAAATCTTATGTTTGTAAAGGCAATGACAAGAGTATGAGACATGAAGCCATCAGATATGAGGAATGAGTGATGCTTCTTTAGATTTGTCACATCCTATAATTTACTGAAGAAAGCTCTCAGAATATCCCAATGAACACTGAAAACTGCAATTATTTTCCTTTGCTTTTCTTTCATCAAGGAAAATGCAAATAAACTCTAAAATGATTCATAGAGACTAACAACCCTCATCAATCTGCCCATGACTAAAAGAAAAAGCAAGAGTAGTTAAACACCTACACTGAATCTTAACAGAGGGATAATAACATAGTAAGTTGCCCTGTAAAAAGTATTTCAGATATTAGAGGAAAGAATTTTTCAACTTAAAGATAATGATTATGCCTGAAAAAAGAACCATGCCTCTATCTACAATTAAGGAAGGAAAGAACTTTCTTTATTTTTATGCTAACATTGATGTCTAACCAAGTGGTCCAGGCTATACCACAGAACTCTGTACAATTTTGTTTCAAGACTTGAGAAGCCACCCAGCAGACATCCTTAGAGCTATCAATGAGCCATACTCAACCAGGTCCACACTGATGTTTAGCTCTCATGCCCTTTGAGTTTCACCAAAGTATATTCAACTGAGAGAGAAAGAGAAACAAGATAGTATGATAAACTTTACAGGGTTTCTGGAAGATAAAAGAAGCCAAAATGTTTGTTAGTAGAAGGAAGAACACCCTTCCCTTACTATCTTTCCATCCTTTGATCATTTCCACCATTTGAAACCTGGACCAAATACCTCCTCCTTCCTGGAATAAACTTTCTTTCCTCAGTCCTGTCTACTTGCCATTGTATCTTCTCTATTACTCATTTATTCAACAAGATTTATGAAGGACCCAATATGGATGAGGCATTCTTTTTTAGGAGCTG
Source organism: Cacajao melanocephalus (assembly GCA_963573385.1). Classification (NCBI taxonomy): domain Eukaryota; kingdom Metazoa; phylum Chordata; class Mammalia; order Primates; family Pitheciidae; genus Cacajao; species Cacajao melanocephalus. The sequence goes on along the minus strand of CAUYLG010006060.1, from coordinate 17,242 downwards.
AAGATATAACAATGAACAAAACAGCCCAAATCTCTGTTCTTATGGAGCTCATGTTTTTGTGGGGAAGATCTAGAGTACACAAACAGGAAAATCAATATATTAGATATTACAAGTAAAAGGAAAGCAAGAAAAAGGAATAGATATTAAAGGAGTGTTTAGATAGTATGTTCAGAGAAGTCCACTGAAAAGGGTGGCAGAGACTCGAATGGAATGAGTTGATGAGCCATGTAAAGATTAGGGAAAAGAATATGCCAGGCAGGTGGAGCTTCAAGGACAAAAGCTTTGGACAGGAGCATACCTGGTGTGACAAGGAAGGGCCAGAAGATGAGCAACTGAAGGAGGGCAAGCTGGGGGAGGTGGGGAAGTGGAGAAAAATGAGGCACCAATTGAATTGTAAGTTTCTTAAGAATAGAATCCAAAGCTGATTCAGTGACAGCACTTAATACAGTAATAGTTGATGGCAAATCATTAGTAAATGAAAGGAGATGGCCCATTAACTGTATAACACTAATATTGACATGTTCATGGAATCATGGAAATTGCACCAAAATTCAAACAAGGTTCAGGACCTGACTTTAGAATGGACTAGAGTAGAGAGTAATAGGATGGGGGGTTGTAGGAAGCAGGTGAAGTTATTCAAGTAAAACACAATAGAGCCCTAAACCAAACAGAGACAGCATGAATAGGAAAAGGGCCTGGACCGAAACAATATAGAGAACTTAGAGGTTAAACCAAAACTGTAAGTCCTGTATAATTGGTCTGTGCCTCCCAGAAATGTCTGGGAGGGCTCTCCTCAACAGGTTAGAAGCATTCCACCCCTTCAGTTACTACACAGCTGCAGGTTACCTGCCTCCTGCCACACAGGATTTGCTTTGTTCATGTTTCCCATTGGCTCATTGCCTCTCTGATTGAGACCCGCCATCTTGCTCTGGCCTACTTATCCCAGCTCTGGATTTCCCACTTGGTCTCTGATCCTGTGGATTTCTATAGATTTTCATAGATTTCCCTGGGTTCTGCTTACTTCCTCCTCTAATTTTTCCAAGTCCAGTCCCTTAATTCATGCAGTTTTAACTCAAATATATATTAAATGCTTCCTACATTTTAGCCTGTGTGCTGGGGACTGGAGTCCCAAAAATGAATAAGGCATTGCCCTGCCCTGGAAGAATTTCACGGTCCACAGTATGGTATCTTCTACAACCTCTGACTGACTCCAGAAGAAGAAAATAATCTTGAAATCATGGTGAAATTGCTAAATAAGAAGATGAGAGAGAAATAGGCTAATTCATAATTTTTTAAGTTCCCACTTTAAGACATATCCACATAAGAAAATGGGTCTGTCTCTAAGTCATTTTTTTCTCTTGGAGACCACAAATGAGATGATCAAAAACTCTTTTCAATATAGGTTGCTACTGATCATGCCCATATATTAAATATTGTTTTGGTACTGCACAAAACCAAAGGCTGGAAGCAATAGTGTAGGTCCCACTGTTCCCGATGCAGGCATACACACCAGGGGTTACATCTAAAGTGAGAAGACACATCATGCCTCTGCAAAGCAGATTAGAGAAAAAATTTCCAAGCTGTAAATGGCAGCTTGACAAACAACATTACAGGCTGGATTCAATGAAAACGCTGCAGACCTGGCTCCCCCCAGGGCTATAAATCACAATGAATACAGAGAACATTAATGGAAAATGGAGAACAGAAAAGAGGCGGTGCAAGTGTCACAGGCCCTCCAGCCTTGGCTCACTGAAGACTAATTGAGGGAGATTCAGTGCTGCAAGGTCTCAGCATTATGGGAAAACCTGGAAAGCCCTCCTCATGAAAGAACACTGCAGAATAGTCTTAACAAAAAAAAAAAAGAAAAGAAATGGAAGCTCCACACAGAAATAGCTCACAGGGGAGACCAGAAGGGTAGAAAGTAAAAGAGGACCACCCCTAGGAGTGCAGGGCAGGAGAGAGGACTCACTCTGGTTCTCACTCCCCACCCCTTACTCTCCTGATGTTATTTTTTAAATCAGGTGAATTTAAGTACAAATAACACCAAATGCAACCTTAAAAGAAAGAGAAATCCCAACATATTGTCGGAGGAGTGTTATGCAGAAGTAAAGAAGGGCTGGGAGGCATTCCTGCCTCTTTGACTTAATGATAATAATGACTGGAGAATTTGTGAGTTAATTACACCTCTGTGAATCTGGAGGTTTCTCTGCTTCAGGCAGTTAACCTATCTGCTTCTCTCCCTTAGGCTCCTTTCTGAGTCACTTTCTGGTCTTACCTATAACCCACAGCAGAGGAGAATTGGATGCCCAGGGGCACTGTAGCCAGGCAGGGATGCCCATACAACTGGCCGAGGCAAGTGGGCTGTGTGATGAGGTTAGAAAGCTTGTCAGTTTGCAGAGTCCAAGAAAGAGCTATGGAGAGTTCTAGGATAGAGGTCCAGCTGTGTCCTTCAAACCCCCCACTGTGAGGACAAACGTTTACTTGAGTCACTTTTGCAGTTTTTTTTTTATCTTGAGCTATTTATTAATTCATTTATTCACTCATCAAATATTCACGAAGGACCTACCAGGAATGCTGTGAGCCAGAGGCATGGCATACATTATATAACAGCTGTACACAGAGATGCTCATATAGTCCCCATCCCTGTCTGTGATGATTCTTTAAAATTATTTTCCTAGTTAAATCAGGGGGAGAATGTAGGGTATTATACAAACACAGTCAATCTGCTACCTTAAGTTTCCCTAATGTAAGTTACCTCACCCACAATTTATGAAATTCTACATACAGTAATGATGTCAATGTAACACAGAAGTTCGAGATTATTTTTCTCAAATAATAGCAGCTCAGCATACAACACATTGGCCTACCTGAATGCACCAAGACTGAAGGAATGCAGTACTGCCATGTCCACCTTCTTTATTTTGGATACTTGCTCTTCCTTGGAAGTTACTTAGGCAGATCTTCCCAGTCTTGTGCAGAAGACACAAATATAGATGATGAACAAAGTAATCCATCATTAGCATCACCACATTGTATGCAAAGCCAGCACCTCTCTCTACCTGTGACATGTGACAGGGTGACCTTGTCTCCATAATGCAGCAGCCTGAACACTTACCAACATCTCAGGCCAGCAAGCTCTCTTCACCTGCGGGTAAGTGAAGGCCAGGATTACTCCAGCATCTCCTTATTAGAATTTGACACGTCTTTTTAACAGTACTTCTATCTTATTAGAATTGTTTTCGTTAGGTCTCTGTTTACGAAGTTTCATAGGTTTAGAATGGTTGGGTCTAATTCTATTTTTATCATAAGCTCTGTTCTTTTTAGTGTGAAATCTTGCCCCAAAGTAGGTTTTCCAGCAATGTATATATGGCATTGTGGCAGGAAAGCCCATATTTAAGTGGATAGAGTTTACCCATTCTGCCTTTTCAAAAGTACACTATATTCTGCATGATAATGCAGTCTTTTAAAGTGAAAGACATCAACAACACAAACTAAGTTTGGGGGTGTCATCTGTAGGTACCATAAATCAAAAGGATAAAAGGAGAAAACGTGCAGTAGGTCATTGTTTGGAGTATTCTTCATCCAATCAAACTTTTCTACTCACCTTTATCCAGCTATGTTAAAGATATCTTGAAGCTTTACAAACCTATTTATCAAAAGTTCAAATTTTAAAAATTAGCCTAAATTTTAATAAAGGAAACTATCCAGCAGTTTAGATAGAAAAAACAATGTTATATGGTGCTAAAGTTAGAAACAAATTCTGCAGCTATTACTGTAGAGCAAACAATCTTTTCTTAAAAATATAAGATAATCTGATTTAATAATTATAAACTTTCTTTACATATTTTGACATTTTCTCAGCATGTAACACCTATAACATTGGGATCATTCTATCTTTTCCTGTTTTTAACCCATAGTAAAATTCCAAATATTTTTCAGAATTAAAAGATTTAATTCTTTACATTATCTGAGAGGAAAAACACAAAGTCTTTTACCTGTCTACTCACAATACAGAACACTTCCTACACCAGATGTGTGTGGGGTTTTCCCTATACACAAAGCAAGCAATCAGTTCTATAGCGGACACCAGCTTGGTATCCTATAATTCAATTCAGTTCTGACACTATTTACCTGGAGATAGCATCAGATCCCACAGATCTCATGGCTCAGTCCCACAAGACTGCCCCAACTTTCAGATGCCAATTCCAAGCTTTAGGTTTGTTTTTTAACCTGTGCTTCCAACCAATCAGTTATGGATTAGAGTTCCCATGACCTTCTCCTTGGGCTCAATTAATTTGCTGGAATGGCTTACAGAACTCAGGGAAACATTTATTTCATTTACCAGCTTATTATGAAGGGTATTACAAAGGATACAGATGAAGAGATGCGTACAGCAAGGTTATGTAGAAAGGGATGCCAAGATTCTATGCCCTTCCTGGGCACACCATCCTCTAAGAACTTCCACATGTTCAGCTATACAGAAGTTCTCCAAACCTTGTCCTTTTTTATTTGTAGGGAGGGTGCTTCATTACATAGACATGATTGATTACATCATTGGCCACTGACGATCAACTTAACCTTCAGCCCCTTTCCCTTCCTTGGAGGTTGCATGGTGGGACTAAAAGTCCCAACCCTCTAACCCTGTCTTGGTCTTTCTGGTGACCAGCCTCCATCCTGAAGCTGTCTAGGGGCTTCCAGCCACCAGTCAACTCATACAAAAAGACACTTACCACTTTAAAGATTCTAAGAATTTTAGGAATTGTATGCCAGGAAACAGGAGGAAAACCAAATATACTGTGTATTTCCCAGTTATCACACAGGATTCCCACATCCTGATCTTTCCTACATCTCTGTGCTAATTCATGCACCAATTTCCCTTAAAGGTGCCCACATGTGCACCAATTCATGTGCACACGCACACATACACACACACAGTCACATGCTACACTCCAGCAATACTAAACCATTCATATTTTCTGTGCACACTATCTCTGTGCCTTTAGAAATGACATTCCTTGTATTTGAAAAACCCAGTTCTACAACTTCCTTCACCTTGGTAATTCCTATCCATTCATTAATTCTTAGGTTGCTCTCTTCTTGAAAGTTTTCCCTGACTCTCCAGGAGTTGTTACATTCCCTTCCTTTTTGTTCTGGGGTTCAACACAGATCAGAGGGAATGGTCTGTAGCAGTGGATGGTCTATAACAGTGTTCATCACACTCTTCTGCAGTTGTTGGTTCCCATACATTTATTTCTGTTAGATTGAAAACTACATAAGAATAGGAACTATTTGTTAGTAGTCTGTGTATTTCCTAATATGTATCACAGTGCTTAGCATATAAGAGGTGCTCAATACCTATGTGAATAACCTGCCCATTCAATCTAAGGAAGCCAGAAGCAATTCTCCACATGTATTCCTGTTTTATTATCTTTATAGGATTTATCACTATTTGATGTTTGCTGGCTTGTTACTGTCTTTCATTATTGGTTTATTATACACCAGAACAGAAGCTCCCTAAGAGTGGCTCCTTATTGTTTTGTTCATCACTTTAGCCCCAGTGCCTAGAACTAAATTGGTATTCAGTGCCTGGATCAAAAGAGATGCAAGATAAATCTATCAACTGCATGAAATGAATGAGTAGATTCAGATTTTTCTCTCCTGTACTAATAGCAAGCTTTTTAATAAATTAGGATATAGGTTCAGTGCTTCCATGGAGACATTAAAATACTCTGGTTTCAATTAATCTTGTAATTCTAGCAGTATTAAATTCCAAAAACAATTTTTCACTCATTTGGAAGATCTATAAAGGCAAGTGTAATTAAGTAATCTGGAACACAAGTTTCAAAGTCTAAAATAAAGTGATTATTTGCTCGTTTTGTGCCTTTTTTCTTTTTTACTCTTCCTCATTTTTTTCTGAGATTCATTTACCCTTCTGAGTGTTGGCTAATCAATCATTTATGTTATTAAAGCAAATATGCTAATCTAATATCAAAGCGGTATAATCATTAACTTTAAAGAATAATAGTATAACATGAGTCGTAGCCAACATTAGAAATGAATAAGATCATATAACAGGAATTACTGCAAAGACCTAGCCAGTTATTCAACACTAACATATTTTAATTAAAAAGTAGTTTAGTAATAACTGAGTCATTCACTAGCGATCTCTAGAGGCAAAAAAAATAAAGACTAATACCTTCAAACAGCTTCCTATAACATTTTAGATCAACTGAGCATAGGCAAACTAAGACGTAGTTATCAATCCCTCCTCAGACCTCACATGAGTTTTTCACTTTTGACACATATTTTGCTTTTAAAGCACTGTGTCTAGTTTATGTTTAAACATAACAGTGTTTAAACAGTGGCGCATGCCTATAATCCCAGCAACTTGGAATGTTGAGGAAGGGGGAATCACTTAAAGCCAAGAGTTCGAGACCAGCCTGAACAGCACAGTAAGACCTCATCTAGTACATGCCTATTGTCCTTGCTACTCAGGAGGCTGAAGTGGGAAGATTGCTTGAGCCTAGGAGTTCAAGGCTGCAGTGAGCTATGATCATGCCAATGCACACCAGCCTGGATGACAGAATGAGTTTCTGTCTCTGAAAAAAAATGCATTAATCAAGGATTTCTTGAGTGCCCACTAGGTTCAGTGCCCTAGCTCATTCCTGACCTCATTCATGCTTAAGTGAGAGGACCTAAAGTAGGTAGAATAAGAGCCTAATTGGTTACAAGGGAGGAAGGGACTCATCTCCAATGGCAACTGAAGAAAGCTTCCAGAGATGGAGACACTGGAGGTGGTTCTAGCATCACAAAGGTCTCGGTCAGTCTGGCTGGATTGTATGGGGTCAGGTAGATGAATAGAAGCTCAAAGGAAGATTGAAACAGACAGAGAAGAACCTAGTTTTCTGAGTAGAGTCATTTGAATTTTATGCTGTAAGTGACTGGAAACTGAAAGGAAGTCCTTAAGTAGCACAATGACCTGATCAAATCTGGTTTTGATAAAGACGATTCTGACTACATCTTGAGGGAGAACTGGAATAGAGAAGGAATAGTGGAGGACAGGAAGGAATGGAGGCTGCTGCATTGCCCAGAAGCTCCATAATGAGCATCAGGACTAAAACAGAGGCAGAGAAGATAGAGAAGGAAAACCGAATTCAGAGAACATTTCTGAGGCCTAGCCATCAAGAGGTGGTGTTTGAGGTGAGAGACTGGAGATGAGGATGTCTGCCCTTTCTGACTTTGGGGCATGGTCAGATAGTGATGATATCAGCCAAGACTAAGAACACACAGCATTCAACAATTTCAGAGGAAAGATAGGCTGGTTTTAAATATATTACATTTGGTTCATTGGGAGACCCTCAGAAGATATTGGAAATATTTATCTCTAGTCCAGGAGATGTGAGAGTCTGGATTTGGAGATCATGACTATGTAGGGAAAACAAAGGGACCTCATGAGGTAGAGAGTGAAAAAAAATGGATAAGGAAAGAGTAGCCACCATTATGATGAACAAAACACTCTGAAAACAGACCCAATATTAACACTCTTCATTTTTGTATTAAGCCCCTAGGAACCTTCATTTAAAGCAGTGCTTCTGTTAAAATTTAGACTTGAGGCATTTCATCAGGTGTCTTCCCAGGACATGCCTTAACACCTGCATTGTCTTCAATGCTAGCATTTAACTGGTTAGAGTATTAGCTTACAACAGTCTTCATCCAAAGTCTGGTGGTCCTGGCTGATGAAAGCAAAATTAGGGATGGAGTCGTCTTGTTTTAAAAGAGCTATAGATTAACATTACGTTGAGGACTTGTTGAAATTAATTGTTTTAAAGGGATCACTGGGAACCATTCTTAAACCTAATCTAGGATTAAAAAAAAAAAACAAAACCGGAATCTTTAGGGTGATTGCAATCGCCTGCTGCTGCCAATTTTCCCGAAGGAAAAAGGGATAGAACTCTCCAAGAAATGGAGCACCTTGGAAGATTTCGTTTTTTTAATCTACAAAAATATCATTGTTTGCAGGAAACTAACATCTTCCCCAAATGTCAGTTGTCTTTCCAATAATCACTGGGTCAATCAAAATTGCCTTCTAATGCATCAAAGGGAATGTCCTGCTCTTGACAACCACTCATCTAAGCTAATATGAACTGTAAGCAGTCAGTCTTTACCCTTAAGCTTCTGACATAAATTATCCTGGCCAAATACCTAGCAGTAAATATCAGTATAGGAATTCAGCCACTGGCACAAGCATCTGCATCATTAGGACAGAATGAATTCAAAGGACAAGGTAATTAAACAAGAAAAACACTTTAGGTTACCCACATTTGTGAACTTCCCTTGATAGGTCATCAACTGTTAGCTCTAGATAGACAGACCTCAAAGTTTGGAGTTTGCAGCAGATGAGGGCAGGAAGGCAAAAGAGAAGAATTAATTGCTTGGAAAAAGCTCCATGAAAAAAATTCATCTGAAATGAGGGATTACTCTTTCTCTTGACTCAGTAATATTCAGAACTATAGAGAAATGAAATAAAATCTTAATATGATTTGACTCTAGCCAGAGCCGGAATTCATTTTTATGTTTTTTTCAACTGCTGACAACTTTTTTTTAATTATAAGATGAAAATTTCTAACCACAATAGTGACTAGCAGCTTTTTATAAGACTGACATTTCAGATGAACAAAAACATTATTCAAGGAGATTCTCTTTCCGACAGACAAAATGTGATCAAAGCAAATAACGACATTCAACTTGTATGAATCAGGTCCTAGCCTATAAATGTTCAGTGCATTCTACACGACAATAGTCATCCCACTGCCCACCTTCCTGTCAGCACACTCTCTCCTCAAACCCAAAGATTTCAATTAAGTAATAGTATCAATTATAAGCCATGTGCTTTTCTTAATATTTGAATGCTCAACATCTGATTGAGAGGCAGGGAAAGATAGAACTATTATGCCCCTAACTTCCTTAGTAATATTCTCACTTTATGGCCAATCCTTTACATGCAGTGCTAAAGTCAGAAAATAAGATAAATTCAAAGTCTCTTCTCCCAGCTTTGGCTTACATGCCAGAAAAAGTGAAAAGTGATCTAATTCTCTCTATTGTCATACTGTTCCAAAGACATTCGAGCCAGACATTTATCAAAATTGGAGAAAAAGATGGCAATTTTACCAAAACTGTTGCAACATAATTGATGCTCTAGATTTTCCAGCAAGAAGAAATTGAGCAGCTGAACAAGATAAGCAAGCATGACAGGGTTTTATATCCTACAAACTTATATATAGAAACATTTCAGCCAGATGCGGTGGCTCACACCTGTAATCCTAGCACTTTGGGAGGCTGAGGCAGGCAGATCACCTGAGGTCAGGAGTTCGAGACCAGCCTGCCCAGCATGGCGAAACCCCATCTCTACTAAAAATACAAAAAAAAAAAAAAATAAAATTAGCCAGGCATGATGGTAAGCACCAGTAATCCCAGCTACTTGGGAGGCTGAGACAGGAGAATCGCTTGAACCCCGGAGGCAGAGGTTGCAGTAAGCCGAGATTGCATGACTGTACTCTAGCCTGGGTGACAAGAGTGAAACTCCATCTCAAAAAAAAAAAAGTTCAAGTGTTCTGAATTCCCATTTAAATGTATTTTGGAAAGTATATAAAAATCAAACATAAGATGATTCTTCCCATATCTGCTGTTTTTCTTTCCTTTATTGCCAGTAAACAGTACCAAATCTCACATTGTTTCTCATCTCCTCAGAGACATTCTTGGAACCTTGTCCGTTCATGGCCACATTGAGGACCAGGGCTGAGTAGCTGTGGGTTGGCACTTGGCAGTGAGCGGAATAGTACTCACTTGAAGGTTCTTATAATTATGGAAAATCATCTAATGAGGATATGATATATTTATATTTTCAAGCTTCTGCTTTTAGCATGCATCAGGGAATGCCTTGTTCTTAGCTTAGATTCTCATTCCTGTTCCCTTGCCTAGAATAGACATACTTAAGAGTCTTGTCCCAGTTTCCATGCCCTGATCCTCGGATCATCTCCAGGTGCCCAGTTCCTTTTAGAGGGATCTTCCATCTCTACCAAAACCTGCTGAGGGATAAGAGTAGCTGTGGTCAGAGCACAAATCCAAACTTCTGCCTAAGGCCTTTGTCCTGGAATGTACTCCCCTTTTATTGCAGAGTAAAAGCCAAAATTCTTACAGTTACCTAAAAACTGTGTAGGGACACAGGCTAGTCAGCCATTCCCAGCCATCCTCACCTCCTATCCCTCTTCTTTTATCCAGTCTGCTTTAGCCACCCCAGTCTCCTTATTCCTCATTCACATCTCAGAGCTTTTGTACCAACTGATCCATCTGTCTCGAAACTTCTTTCATTAGATATCTGCTTGGCTCCCTTAATAACATTGAGTTTGCTCCAAAAGGCCTACCCTGCTCCTATTTAAAGCTGGAAACCTTTCAGCTCTTCCCAGCACCTTCATCCTTTTTTATCACTCTCTATAGCACTTATCTTCCAATGTTCTATCTTTCTATATCCCAATGTACTTGTTCATTATATTTTCTGCTTGCCTCCACTAGAAACATCAAGTGGGCAGGGATATGTTTACTCTGTTCACTTCTGTATCCCAGCATTTAGAAGAGCACTTGGCTCATAGAAAGAACTCTGCAAATATTTAATGAGTGGACTTCCTTTATTTAACAGAGTTAAAGTGATTTCTATGTATCAGGCACTGTTTTAAGCACTGTAAAAATACTAATTCATTTAAAGTCTGTTAAAAACCCTATTAAGAATAGATTTTTCATTCCAGTTTTATAGAAAAAAAAACTGAGGCACAGAGAGGTTAAGTTAAATTGCCCACATACCATAAGTGGCAGGGCCTTCCATGCTTCTGTCCCCTGGCTCTGCTAAATGAATGAATGAAACAAAGTGGAAACCACCTTTTCTGCACTTTGTCCTTAGCATCCCACTCTGACCAAATTGATGATCCCAGTGTTTGACATTGACCCAGTGAAGTCACTGTGCTGGGCCTTTGCTTCACCAAAATTTGTAGCTTATTAGGGATTTAGGAGCCATTATCAAGGAGTAAGAGGCAATTAGGCCTTATCTACTGGGATAGGTCTATCTATCTTTTAGTAGAAGTATGAAAAGGATCAAAACAGAATATGTAAATTCAGAGCAAGGAACTAGTGAAGATAGGGCTGTGGGAATGAATCTCAAGCCCCTTGGATCAGCGGTAGACCCTCTGTCTGGTCCAGCTTGTCATGTTTCTGCTAGGCTAAGGGCTGCCTCCACAGATCGCAGGAGCCTGGAGCTTACCTGTGGGACAGACTGACATGTATTTGCATACCAATTTATACAGCTAGCTGTAGCTTATTGGAATGATTACTTCAATGTTTGGGAAACATTTAAGATGATTGAAAGGGGATAATTAGCATTTGGGAGGAGGCATACCTCTTACCAATTTTCCTTTGAGTCCATATTTAGAGAATCTCTGCTAACAAACTGTTGCCAAATAAAGATCCTACTGGGTTTTCTTTAATTAATGAGATGGCTTGATTGTAATTATTCTATTAATTGTTTAAATGCAAATAAGTGCTATTAAGGATCTTGAAAAGTGTTTCCTCTTAAATATACTAAATCTTCTCCCTTGTCCTCTCATTTCTGTTCTTAATTTGCCTAGTAAATCCTCTTTTAATAAATGATACAAAAATAAGTGTCACCCAAACTCTAGTGGAATGATCACAAGTTCTGAATTTAATGGAGTCTGAATGGAAGTGACAAATTGTATTAATGTTCTGGAAGAAGATTAAATTTCATTGAATCCATACTTACTGTGCAAACAAGCAGGGTAAAATAACAGAAGAAGTTGTAAAACTGGGAACTTTCAACAGTGTAAACAATTTATAGTCTCTGATGAGCTACCAATCTTGGATATATAAACCTAGTCTTTGAATACTGTACTTTCAGTGACTGTAGATACTCTTTATTATGGGGAGAAAAAATTTTGCTTTAATACAATTCTGTTCCCTGCCTACCAAGATATGGGGCTGGAGAATACTTTCAGTGACTTTAGAAACTCTTTATCATGGGGGAAAAAATGCTTATTTTAATACAATTCTATTCCCTGATTGCCAAAATATGGAGCAGCAGAGTCTCTCCAGCTCCCACACCTGCAGAGAGATTCTTGGGGTATCCACCATGACAAGACACTGTGAAGGACACAGCTACACAGTCAGGCTACCTGTAGGTAGGTGTGAGAGCATTTCCTCCCTCAACGCTTCATGACTGTCCTGGAATGTAAGCAAGGATGAAAAAGGGGGATGCAAACAAGAGCAAGGCTAGAGTTGTTTCCCTTTCAGCTTAGGAAATTTTTCAGAGCACTCCTTGTTTCAAGAGGAGAATCCACCGCTGTGGGTTCCTTGTTCCTTTTTTCTTCAGCCCAGCTACCCCCATTCACTCTGAGCCAGGCTGTAAATTTACTTCCTGTACACCTTGCTCCAGGACTTCTTTTGTCTAGATTTTACAAAAGGTCAACTTGACACTGCTGTATCACTGTACATCTATTTATTCAGGCATCCCATGCTGCTTAGGAAACAGTAAGAAGTGCACTTTCTTTCTCTAATGCATTCTTTTCTGGGCAGACTCTTCATTCTGAATAGACAGTTATTTCTGCCCAGAGCTTACTTCTTGTTAATGTCCTGTAAATTCAATATATGGGTCTATATTTCCGTGGCTTTTGTCACTAGTTGTGTACAGGATGCTTTCTTAGTTAAAATTCGGAATCAGTCCTCTCATATATCATTAAACTACCATAGTCTCCAAATCAAGGGTTGTGTTGCCAGGTAGGACTAAGTCTACAACCAAATAAAGGAGCAGGAGAGCAGAGGAGGGTTTCAAGTTACTATGGAAGATCAGTTCTCTCCTCTACTAAGTGATTTTCCAAATCGTTTCAAGCAATGGCAATTTATCCTGCTGTGGATGGAGGCTGTCACCTATCAGAGATTATTTGGCAGGTGTGTGTGCATAATGGGTGGCAAGCAGGCAGTGATGTATTAATTAAGATATATTGATGATGTGAGCAGAGGTGCATGGCAGCAGTAATATTCCAGATACTACTGTGGGCAAATAAGAGTGATGGCTTGTGTGCAATAGGAGTCATGTCTATCTGAGATAAAGGCTAGACTTAGCAAGCAAGGCATTTTCTCTCCAGCAGGGAAACTTTAGAAAAACAAATGGGAATCAGAACGTGGCTTGGTGAATAACACAAGAGAGAAATGGTTTATGATAGAAACAAAGGATACTCCCATGAATTCCTGGATTCATCTGTCAGGATAATTCAACATTAAATCTAACTGCAAAATATTTGCTATGTTTCATGCTTAGGGAACATCAAAAAAAAAAACTGCGTTCTAAAACACTTGGAAATTGCTCAGGTACTTCTCTTGTTTTTATCCTCAACTCAGTTTTTTTTTAAGCCAGTATAGAAACATATTGATTCCTAATCTATTGTTTAATGGTTCAAATTAACAACTAGCCGTTGGTTCAAGATGATCTCTGATCAAGCCCTTCATCTTACTCAATTTAAGAGTATACTTGATTTATGGCATGAGTGATCTTGAATGATTTTGATGGATGACTGGAAACAATTAAAGATATAAATAAATAGCCCAGAATCATGACAGATTTCATGAAGAATACACTGCGAAGATTCACATGGTTAATAAAATTGAAACTATTAAAATAAATGATTCTGCATATATTTGATTTTTCTTTGTGATCTAGATGTAAAAAGTGACAGAAAACTTTAAATTTTCCTTAATTTTGAAAGTGTCATTAATGGAATATTGTTACGATGCCATTGATTTATTTACTTTGAGGATAGTTAACTTTACATTTATTAGAAATTGCACTGAGAGCTAATGTGCAGTTTATATTTGTGGTGATATGTTCTGTTAATAGGGTCTCCTGTCAGTTTTATTTCTGAAATTTTTGCCTTTCCTGTTCTTTTGCATGAGCCTAACTGACTGAGTTTCAGTATCAAGTTCTCAAAGCAAGTGAGCATACAAGTATGCATGCAGTATGCACAGAAAGAGGTGTGTTTCCCAACCTCTCAAAGCTCACCAAAGGATATTACTCATATTTCCACAAAGTAGATATACACCAATAATATATACTCTGGTAATGGGAAAAATATATAATCTTAAGTAATAATATGCACTTTGGTGCTTATAAAGGAAAACAATCATAGGTAGGAGAGGAGGAAGGCAAGACTAGGTTTTGAATACAAATGTTCTCCTTTTACTAGGAAGTCTAGAAGTTGGGTCAAATGACCTGAGGAAGCAAGGAGATTCCTCACAGTGGCATATGGAGGGGCACAAGAAGCCTAGGGGCATGGAAAGAAGGCGAGATTGTATCTGATTTCTACTGAACTCCAACACTGCCCCGTACATACCGTTTTCTCCTCTGAAAGACATGATCCCAAAGGATTCCATTTCTTCCAGGTTTTTCAGTCTATCAGCAAGCAGGATGTCTTCCTCACTGACAGCTGAACAGTTGAGGTTTTTGGGTTTCTACCCCCTGCATCAACACAGCGTTTGCCTTCCGGGTTACTGAGTAGATAAAACACATTGACCACTTCTGCTTAGCCTTCAAGAGCCACTCTGGCTTCACCCTGAAGTTCCATTTCCTCCAAGAACTAAGGCATTTGGAGATTCTGCCTAAAACCTGCCCAAATAAAAGGGATAAACTGTCTCTTCTTTCCTCCGTGGCTTTTCTTAAGAATAGTGGTGTAATCATGGATGAAAAATCCTTTCAGGTCAGTAAAATGTAAAATGAGAAGAGCTATCGGGTAACAACAAATGAAAATAAAATCATTCAGTGGTATAAAACATAGGAGTGAAATTAGGTAGTTACTGTCCTCCAGCTTACATTAATCAAAATAAGCCCACACTGTCACTAAGACGTCTGGCAGTGAGAAACATTCACCTTCTCATTACAATTCGTGTCATAAAGCTCAATAGACAGGTCAGAAATGAAAATCATAGGCCAATTAACTTATTCTCATTTTTCCACCTCCAGCTAGCTCTTTTTGAGAATTTTGATTTTAATAGATTAGTAAAACAGTATGCTAACTGGTTTTCACTGAGCCTGAAGCCTTGAACTGAAGGAAACTTCAACAGCCATTTGGCTAGGGCCTGCTCTAGGTGGAGGCGTTACGACAATGGGTTTACTGAGTAGATGAGTAAGGCGTTTCTCTAGGAACCACCACTCAGCAGAACCTCTGGCACATCATTTTGTGAGTTTTCTAGTGAGGTGTATTTTCTTCCCCTAATAGATTATAAGCTTCTCGAGGGTGGCAGAACACATTGCTGATCTTTATATCCTGCATGTTGATGGTATTTAGTAGACATTTGTAAAATGAATTCATGAAAAGGAGAACACCTAGAAATGAAGTAAACATTGTAGAGAAGTTGGTTATACTAAACTCTGTAAATACCCTCAAGGAAGAAGGAAGAAGCAGATTTTCTGGAAATCAAGGGGTCTCCCAGTATAAGAGAAATTCCTTTGGTCCAAAGAAGGGCAGCTGTAAGAACAGAGGTGTAACTCCTCAGTAATAAAAATTAAAAGTTCTGAAAGTTCTCCTGAACATGCCAATCCTGACCTGCCTCTCAGCCTTTCAGTAGCAAGGAAGCCATACTCTTGTCTAAACACAAACGTCCACTTCAATCCACAGGACAGATGAGAAGATAAGGTCTGTTTTATAGTCAACTTGGCTGACATGTACTAATTTCTCAAGGTCAGGATATCTCTCTAAATAGAAATACTTGTTTGTTTTAAGGAATTTTATTTAAATTTGTATATATATCTTAAATTTTAATTTTGATATCAGTTCACTGCAACCTCCACCTCCCAGGTTCAAGCGATTCTCCTGCCTCAGCCTCCTGAGTAGCTGGGATTACAGGTGCCAGCCACCATGCCTGGTGAATTTTTGTATTTTTAGTACAGATGGGGTTTCACCATGTTAACCAGGCTGGTCTCGAACACCTGACCTCAGGTGATCCACTTACCTCAGCCTTCCACAGTGCTGAGATTACAGGCATGAACCACTGCGCCCAGCCTCATGTAGTTCTTAAAAGGAAGAAAAGCCTATAGATTAATGAGAAGTAGACACATAGCAATTTGAATCCAATGAAAACTTGGTTTGATTTCATTCATTTGGAGACTCTTTTGGCATTTCCATTTTGATCTGATTCAAGACTTTCAGCTTTGATTCTAAGTTGAACTGGTTAATTTGTGATTATTTTGCAAAATCATAACAGAATAAGTGTCTGGGTTCAGTTCAAGGTACAGCAAGCCATTTTCAGTGTTTCCAGCTTGGTGTTTATGGTTCAGAGGCTGCATGCAGACACACCCAAATACAAACCTCAAACAAATTAAGATATAGTTAGGTTTAGAATAGGGAAGGATGGACAACCAAAAAACCTCAGCGAGCCTGCTTTTTGGTCCCAGGGGAGAGAAGAGGAGAATGTGAAGGAATCCCCATCATATATATTGCCAGCTCGGGCTCCTCCACAAAGGGCACCACTTCATCTTGGTCCCATGGGCATACTTCACCTGTGGCAGGTGAAGGGGAAAGCCTAAGACATCCTTTGCCCTGATGCAGATGTGACTTACAGAACATAAAACATAAACACAGAAGGGATCATCTGGGTGGCTGCTCATACCAGGCAGGCATTATAGCTCCTGACAAGAGCCAACCCATCCCTAAAGACCTAAAATCACTGCAAGAGAGGACAGAAGTCCTGTCATCATGGCATCCCAATAGTAACTGCGATGCATAGGGCCACTCTAGGTAGGCAGCTGGGGTAAACCAGGAATGTCTTGCTGTTCCTAACTCTTCTCCCCAAGAAGGAGGCACCTACTTCCTGCCTCCAGCCCATGTGGTCTCAACCCATGGTTTCAATACCTGACAAAAACCAGCCTTGATCCTTCCATAGTAACAAAGTGTAAATCAGTCATTTGGAATGAGGCATTTTCTTTCTTTTTTTTTTTTTAATTTTATTTTTTTTTTAAAGAAAGAAAAAGAGAGGAAAGAAAGTGAGACTGAAAGAAAGAAAAAAAAGAATGTACGAGAGAAAGAAAGAGGAAGAGAAAGAGGGAGAGAGAACGGGATTCTTGTTCTATTGCCCAGGCTAGAATGCAGTCTAAAAATGGGTATTAAAAACCTCTTTTATGCCAATAATTGTGCTT